>APFE031358201.1:0-13769 GCA_000404065.3 Pinus taeda
TTTGAGGACCCGATCAAAAATTTCTCCTCGCAAAAATTCCTTGAGTTTGGGAGTTAGTAGAAGAGAGATATATAGAACCTTGATTTCATACTTTTACTTTTACTAAAAATATTGTTCTCAAGATACATTGTCTTGGATTAATACTAACAGGGTTGTGCTAGAAAATTTTATTTTGGCTAGAAAAATATTAGAAAATATAAGCTGAAAGCCTAGGTTTGATTTCATCTAATTTCTATGTTTGATGTGCGATTTGAATGTGTAGGATATTTTCTTGCATATTCTCTGAAGTTGGTAGGTTGCACAACATAACAAAACAAAGAAATAGATGAAACCAAGTAAATGATGAAATAAACAAAGAAACAGATGAAATAGTAAATGATGAAATAAACAAAGAAACAGATGAAACCAACTAGAGGTCTAGGTGGAATAGGTGGGTGGCCACCAATATCCACCTGGATCATTCCTTCCCCCTTAGGAAGCAGTGTTCCCCATTGTGTGAAGAGCTTCCATGAGGTGAGGAAATATTTGTTGAGTTTGGTCCCTGGTGAACCACTTGCCCTAGTGAAGGATTTGGCATACTTTGAGAACTCAATATAGCTAGAACCTTTTTTGGCTAGTTTTCTTGATCTTTGTGTCCATGAGTTGATCAATTGTGGCCTGTTCCACGCCATTTGGGTTGAGCTTTGTTGGTGTGAGTTGTTCTACAATGCCTGATTTATCCAACAATGGTGGAAAGTATGACCGAAGATGGTCGACGTTGAATATTGGGTGCAAACCGATGAATGGTGGGATGCTGAGCTCGAAGGCATTGTCATTGACAACCTTGGTGATGGTGTATGGTCCATATAGGAGCGAGTGAAGCTTGCGGTGGGGTCCAATGAGGTGCTCCTTCTGGAACTTGTGCAACACTTGATGTTGATCATGGCGCTACTTGTACTTAGCATTGGCTTCGTCTAATATATCATGGACATGCCGGTGGATGTGTTGAATGTGCTCAATGAAGTTGTTAGCCCTGTCGGCTTCAGATAGGACGTGAGTCGAATCTCCTTGTGGCTACAAATGCTATGGCCACGTCAATGGGACACAATGGTTGAAATCCCAACCCTACCTAAAAGTTGTCGTGGCTCGTTGAGATATGGAGAGCTTTGTTGTAGCTTTTCTGAACATAGGGGATACTTTCATCCCATGTGTATGGATGCTTCGAGTTATACATGTGAAGAATGTGTATGATCATCCTGTTAACAACCTCTGTTTTGCCATGAGTTTGGGGATGGAAATCCGTGGACTTAGTAAGTTTTGTATGCATAATCGACTAGAGACTTGACAAAA
Organism: Pinus taeda; assembly: GCA_000404065.3. Lineage (NCBI taxonomy): Eukaryota > Viridiplantae > Streptophyta > Pinopsida > Pinales > Pinaceae > Pinus > Pinus taeda. Next base: position 1,330 of record APFE031358201.1, read on the forward strand.
ATGCACTTAGGAATCTATTGTCACGTTTTGAAATAATGGATTGTGGGATCCCAAAGTGTATCCACACTTTCTCAAAGAAGAGCTTAGTAGTGTCTTTTACGGTGATACTCTTCTTGCATGCCACCATGATGGCCATCGTAGAGAATTTGTCAACGACCATGAAAAAACAGTCGTTGACGTGCTTAGTAGAAGGAAGAATCGACATGAAATCCATGGAGATAGATTCCTAAGGTCGACTACGAGTAGGTAGAGGAGTATATAGGCATTTCTTCTTGATGGTTGGTTTGGCAATGGCGCAGGCAGTGTAGGATCTAATGTACTTTCCAACATCCTGACGAAGTTTTGGCCAATAAAAATAATTCTACAATATCACCACTATTTTCTGTACTCTGAAACGTCCAATGACCTGACTATAGTGCGCCTTCCAAATCATCTTGGCACGCTCGCTTGAGGGAACAAAGATGTGTTCCAAGTGGCATAATAGTGCATCCTGAAGGTGAAAATTTGGAACTTTCTTCCCTTCCAGGAGTGTCTAGTATGTGCTGCCGAATTTTGGATCGATCTAGTAAAGATGGGGCCACCCCGAAGTCTCGTACCCATAGGAGTCGAGCACAGTGATTAGCGCCATGACTGGTGGTCGGCTGAGGCAATCTACAACATTATTGGTGCTTCCCTTCTTGTACTTAATTTTCAAATGGAACTGTTACAAGTAGGTGGATCATTTTTGATGGTGATCATTTTGCAATTTCCCTTGTGTCTATATGAACTGTAGGGGTCGATGGTCTATGTGGATGACCGTTTCCTTTCCCAGAATGTAATGCTTCCATTGACGGCAAGCCTGCACAATGGAATACATTTCTTTGTCATAAGTGGGATACTTTTGGACCGTTTCTGAAAGTGTCACACTATGGTAAGCCACTAGATGCCCCGTTGAGTAAGAACTGCACCAATAACATAGTCAGATGTGCCTATCTCAATCTCAAATGGTTGCTGCAGGTATGGTAATGTGAGCACTGGTGTAGAGCAGAGGCGATGCTTCAAGTCGGCAAACACCTTCTATTGGGTTTTAGACTAATTTTTTTTCTTTCGCTTTGCCCTTAGTGAGTTGGCTTAAAGGCCAAGTGATATGAGAGATCCCCAACACGAACCTGCAATAGAAATTAGCAAGACCCAAAAATCTGCGGAGCTTTGTTAAAGTGGTAGGAGCTGGCCACTCCTGAATGACTTGTATCTTGGCTGGGTCCACATGCACACCTTGCTCATCAATGATGTACTTGAGATATTGAACTTGGGTCATGCCAAAAGTGCATTTCTCCAAATTGGCACACAACTTGTGTAGTGATAGGGTTTGAAGTATGTGTCGAATATGGTGGAGGTGCTCTTCCCAACTCTGGCTGAAGATTAAGATGTCATCTAAATACACCACCACAAATGCATTGGTGAAGGGTCACAAGATGTCGTCCATCAATCTCATGAAGGTTGTCGGGACATTAGTCATCCCGAAAGGCATGACCAACCATTTGAAAAGGCTCTCCTTGGATTTGAAGGCAATCTTCCACACATTGGAGGGTTCAACTTGGTGATAACTAAAATTCAAGTCAATCTTGCTGAAATATTTGGCCCACTTGAGCTGGTCCAGAAGGTCATCAATCCATGGGATTGGGTACCTATTCTAGATAGTGATCTTGTTCAACGTCTGATAGTCAATACAGATCCTCTAGGTCCCTTCCTTCTTATGTACCAATACAATCAGGCTCCCATAGGGTGATGAGCTTAGCCTGATGTGCCATTTTTTGCAATAGTTCCTAAATCTGCCTCTTGATCTCATCAGTTTCCACAACAGAGTGTCAATAGATCGGTCCATTGGGTAGTGGCGTGCCTACGGTCAGATCAATGGAGTGCTTGATTTGATAGTGTAGAGGTACCCCTGTAGGTGAGGCAAAAATGTCCCTGTAATCCTCCATGAGCTGCTCCATCTGTTGATGTTGTGCAGAGTGCCCTATCTGGAAGCTGTGGCCACAACCTTCTTCTTGCCATGAGGGCGAATCATAAGGAAAAAAAATTCATAGTCTGGGAAATGATCGTACTGCATTGCTTTGTAGTGATCAAAGAGGGTGCGTTAGGTGGGGCTACCTCTGGTATCCTGTACAACTTGTTTCCCAATGTAATAATCACAGAGCGAGGTTCAGGAGGAGGAAGTGACAGATGCAATAGGGGGACTAGATCTAGATAAGGAACTCGAACTGGATGGCTTCTCCATAAGTTTTTATAGTTCCTTCTGGTTTTTAATGAAGTTTTAATTAAAATGCTGCATTGGGATAAAATTAAAGGGAAATTAGGATGGGGAACAAATTTTTCTTTCCTAGCATTAAAATACCAAAGGAATAAAATGATTCAAATTTTAGCAGCTTCAGACCCATTTCCTTGTGCAATGCATCGTACAAAATTATAACAAAAATAATTTCTAGGCATATAAAAAATATCCTCCCTAGACTTATCTTAGAAAAGATCTTGGAGCCCCAATTTTGCTCAGCAACCCTCACAAGGAAGATTGGGAGGAAGTCCTCCAAAACTCCAAAAGAAAATTGAAGTTTGGGGAGCTTATTGGTTTATTTTGGGTGGGAAAACAATTTTGATCAAGGTCGTGTTGTCTTCTCTTCCAGCATATCTCTACTCAGGTTTGTTAGCTCCAAAATTTATATTAAATCCGATGAGTATTGTGATTCAAAACTTTTTATGGAAAGGAGGGAAGAATAATGATAAAAAATTCCATCTAATTAATTGGGATGTAGATAAATTTCCAAAAGGAAAAGGGGGGATTGGGAATTAGGAACCCTTTAATGGTTAATATATCTTCAGGATCCAAGCTCGTATGGAAGCTGATCTCTCAGTCCAAAGAATGGTATTTGAGGCTTGTATAAGGAAATATTTACATAAAACCTGAATCGAAAGACTTGAGGAAGTTCAATGGACCAGTCGTGGATCTAAAATACAGAAGCTTGTGGAGGAAAGATACCCCTCTTCTTGTGGGAAACTTGGGATGACAAGCAAGGAATGGGGCTCCGATTAATCTATGGAAGGAAAAATACCTTCCTAGTATTATCTTATATTCTAAGGGGTTTCGCCCACTAATTGAATGGATGAAAGATAACGAAATAAAAAAAATTAAGGGACATATCAAAATCAGATGATATTGGATCCTGGAATGGTTGGGTTTGTCACGGTATTCCTTGAAGACTACAAACATCTTGGAAAAGACTCATTCCCCGCTTGAAGGACCTAGCCCCGGTGAATGTAGAGGAGAAAGATACTAGGACCTGGAAAGTAACTAAATCAGTCACTATTCAGTTAAAGAAGGATATCCTTTATTATTGGGTAGAATCCTAGCCCCAGACACCACTAAACTATGGAAAGCCATTTGGAATAATGATGTAATCCCCAAGGTGAAAGCCTTCTATTGGACCCTAGTTCATGAAAGCATTCTCACAACTAAGAATCAAAAGTTTGGTAATATTCATGGTCCCTCACGGTGTGTGCTATGAAAATAAGAAGAGGAATCGATTCCCCATCTCTTTTTTCAGTGTCAATTTTCCCTATTTGTGTGGAGTTGTGTTTTTTTCCAGATGCATCAAATAACATACATCCTTGCAAGTTGGCAAGAAATGTTTAGAGATTGGACCCATCCTAGATCCTTGCAGGGGAAATTATGATGAGAGCGTGGAGAGATCTCCCGAAGTTCATATGGTGGGGAATCTGGATCTCCAAGAACGAAAGCATATTTGAAGGATCTCTCCCCTCAAAAAGTTGAGTGTCCATGAAAGTTATATGAATGTTTTTTGAATTATTAGTGGCGAAGGGCATAAATAATTCAGAGTTGGAGGGGATGACAAAGCCAAAAAATAATTGGTTAGGCATAAGTGTGCCATCGGATCAAGCTTGAAGGTTCAATCCTCACCCTCAAGTGAGGAAAGTTTGATGTCTAAGGTTAATCCAAGAAGAGTTCAATCACTAGAAAGAAACACAAGCAGAATCCACCCTATTTTTTGATAGTGTTGCAAAAGGATATCCAAGGGAGGCAGGAGCAGGAGGGGTCCCTTTTAGCCCTGAGGAAGAACTGGAGATTGGGAGTGGCCACCAACAACAAGTCCAAGATTTTCACCTTGTGGAAAGGATTGGACCTTGCTCATACTCTCTGAATAAAGGGAATGCAAATTGTTAGGGATTTCTTGTTGGTTATAAGAATGTTCTCAGATGTACATTGTTTCGACAACAATTCCTCCATAGTCAAAACAATCAAATGCCAGCTGGCAAAATTTGAGCAATATTCATTTTTTCACGTTCTACGTCACTTGAATAAGGCAACCGACAAAATGGAAAATTGTGGAATGCTCTTGGGATCAAGGAGATACGAGATCGATGGGAGAGATGGTAGCCATCTTCCCATTCCTTAATTTAATGATGGTAAGGGAAATATTAAATTTTGACATGTCTATCGGTGATAGAGGGATGAAACGGGGAAGCTCATTCGGAAGGCCAGACAGGTGGGGAAAGGATAGGACATGCTTAATTTATGGTGCCCTCTTGGATCCCTAGGTCATCTCGTCGTATGACATAAGGAGATTAATAAACAAGTATATGGAGGCTACAGGAAACCCGCCATTTCAGAGAATTTGCAGGACTGTGAACAAAGACAGAGAATTAATGGCAAGGAGGTGACTATTGTCTTGTTATTCTGTAAATTTCCAGCAAAATTGGTTTGCTAGATCCTTGGGACAAAATGCGCATTTAACGGGACTAAAGATCAAGGATCTTCATGAGATTATGGCATGAGTAGTGGAAGTTGGTGCACAAGAAGTCGCGGTCCTATTTAAGGACTCATCACCCTACATCTGCTGTTAAAGGTTTGGACCTTATAATTAATAACAATGTGAGTTGGAGGAACATGGAATTGGATGCACCGGGAGGCCATGGTAGGAAGCCCCCCAAGGAGGATCTAGGGTGCTAGGAGAGGGCCACCAAATTCTTGTTTAAGCTGATAATGGGGAGACTTGACTTGACCTCATCATAGGTCGAGTGGAATTATTGGAGAAGGATAGTGCTACCAGGCTGAGAGAATTAATGCAAAGTTTGAGACTGTGGAAGTGTCTTTAGAGCGCAAAATCATGAAGATGACAACTTATTTACTCACCGCCAATTCAGAATTGGTTAGCCACAACAAATGTGCTGAGGTCAAGGAGATTATTTTAGGACTACTGAAGGATATCAAGGAGATTATTTCAGGACTACTGAAGGAGGTCATGGCTTAGCTGTAAAACACGGGAGGAGATGACAACTCAAGAGAAAGTCTGAGAAACTGAGGCAAGCATGTCATTGAGGACACATGGAAGTCCAATGTTGTTTTATTTTGATATTTGGATGCATTTACGGATTTATAGTAGATTTAAGTGTTTTCTTATGGTATACAAGGCTAGTAGGGGAAATAAAATAGTTCCATTGGTACATGGAAGCAATTGCTGAGAGTGAAGCAAGTTTTGCTGTGATGATGTAAAATGATTTTGAATATAAAGTATCCATTTTGTTTAAAAAAATAAAATAATGAAGGACAAAATATCCATATACTAATGGTGTTGTATTTAAAACTATTTATCTTTTTATAACTTATAAAATTGAAGATGCATTAAATTTCTATATGTCACATTCCAAATTAAAATTTAAACCACATTTTCAAGTCACATCATAATTATTATGGAGTTTGAAACAAAAATAAAATTACATAATTAATGTACATGTTATAATATTTGAAAAATCATTATTGAAACTGCCTCCTTTTTCTTTCCTATTTTCTACATTATATCATCACTTTGAAAAGTGACTAACATTGACTTCCTGTAATTCAAACAATTGAAGAATTTTCAAAGTATGAATCATTTTTTGGAAAATATGTCAGACTCTCACTTAGCAAAAGTGAACTTGCAAGTGCTCTTTCAATAGGTGGAAGATGGAATCCATTCAACAATCTATGATAACGATGAAAAGAAGATAAGGAAACTCCTTGCTTATCATGTTCACTAATACTCCTTTGAGAGGTGGAAGATGAAATCCATTAAATCCTCTTCAATATGAGTCATATGCTTATCTTGTTCAATAGTTCATGCCACACTTTCCATATAGTTGGATATGTATTAGATTGAATTCAACTTTAGGTTCTAGGAAAATATAGAGTATTGCAATCCATGCATTAAATTTTAGTCAGTTATATGTTTTAGAAAAATACAATCTAACAAAACAATTGGAGGAAAGACAATTTTTCCAAAAGAGCCTTTTAATTCTTATGAGACAGAAATTCCCAATACAAGATCCTAAATATTACTAATGATACCATAGCTATTATGAACTTGCAATTTCATAAATTATTTACTTTTGTACTTATAATTTTTTATTACTGATGATCTGCAGTACCTGAGGAGTATTCCCTTTTTATTATATGACTAGATTTAAAATGTGAAATTATTATATATGTATATTTAAAATTTGAAATTGAAATTATTACATGTCTAAATTTAAAATTTGAAATCTTATTATTTGTAGTTTTATTTCAAATGCTAATTAATAAGTTTATTTGTAATTTTTTTTTTGTTAGTAGTCAGGTTTAGAATTTGCACATAGGCAAACATATCAAAATTGGTATTGTGCATTCTGTCATTGTTTCCTCGTATCGTTCATTGAGAATAAACATTGGCTTGATTTCAAGAGCTTGGCCTATAGGAGGAGTAATAAGGTGTAGAAAGTAGAATTTTGGATTGGTCTAAGTGAATAAACTATATAGAATTGTGGCAGTGATGTGTGATTATCTACTTAAAAGATGTGGCTATGCAATGTGCCAATCATACATCCTCTTCACTGAACCCATTGTTCCGCACAACATATCGCAACACATCGCAACATGGAAACATAAGTCAAATAATAAATTATATAATTCTTCATTTCTCTAATTATTATGCATTTTCGATTGGCATTCTGTAATATTGGTTGTTTTTGCAAATTTAGAACACATGTGGATTTCAACATCCATATAGGACATAGATACCATATTCTCAATGTTTTTAATGATCATTCTTTCTTGGTGTGTGAATGGTAAATAATGGTTTCACTATCTATTTACGAGTTGTAATATCAATTAATGTAACTTTAGTTAAAATTCAATGTTAACTTAAAAATCCTTTAAATATAAATCTTCTCGTGTTAAAGAAACCCATGCAAACAAGATCACCATTAACATTAAATTGCATAACTTTTGTAATAGAAAAGAATTAAAGATCTTGTTGGCTTGAAAACTATTTTACTTTTTACAATTTGTTAAAATCAATATGCCTTAAAGCTATATGTGTTTGCGTTATAGTTTATGATAAATCTTAAGTGTTTATGTTATAGTTTTTGAGAAATATTCATTGAAATTGAGTGTTTCCCCTTTCCTCTGCTTTAACCATATACCATTGCTTTCCATGTTCATTCTTATGCATCACATTTTGCAGCTCATAAAAATATTGACTCGGACCATATTTACTTAACATTTGTTAATATAGAAATGAATTTCCAGAATGTGTATCTTATAGGGACACATACATATATAAGCTTACCCACAACATAGATACCTCATTCACAATGTTTTCAATTTTTAGTTCATTTTCATTTCTTTGTGTTTACAAGATGATATATAAATTGATATAAATTTATTTAAACTTTAATTTTAACATGGTCCCCCATTAAATATAAATCTTATTGTATTACAAAACTAGTGCAAATAAGATGACCATTAAATTGAATTTCTATACATTTTGTAATAAAAGAGAATGGGAAATCCATATATTGTTAGCGCTATGTTTAAAACTATTTAACCTTTTATTATGGATGCAATGGCTTCCTAGGAGGTTGTTCCATCCTCCTCCCAAGTGTAATGCCTCATTTAAGTCACTGCAGGCGCTATGCCGTGGGTGCATGTAAGAGTACAAGTGGATTCTCTTCATATAAATGGAATTTATGGGCCTAGTTTTGGAATATGAGGAGGTGAGTGTGAGTGGAGGTGAGGGTAGACCCTCGACCCCGATCCCCTATTTCCCACTTTCTCTCTTGGTGGGTAATGTTTTCTAGTTTGAAGAGGTGCTTTTGGTAAATAGAATTACTGTTGGTATCTGCATCAAGTGGTGCGACCTTTTTAGTCTTTTCACTGTACTGGTGTGTGGCTTTAGTATTTCTAGAATGCTAGTGAGAATGCTGTCGCCCGTTATACGTATTCTTTTCCAATGTTTTCTCTTGCATCACTGGTTTGGTAGGTTTGTTCAATTTCTAGGCCTGTTTGTGATATCATGGGTAATTGTCGAGTCCTTGGGGGTAAGTTCTGTTGCTTGGATATCAATGTCTCTTGATTGGTTTGAGGTTTTGGGTTGCTTCGAGTTTGGTGGTATGATTTGAAGAAAGCTTGTTCGCTTGCCATTTTGTGAAATCTTTCAGTTCTTGGTGTTTGTTGACAGTGTTGCGCTGTTAGGGATTGATACATGCCTCTCTGTGTTATGTCAATGCATAGGTAATTTTAACTGTTTGGCAGAATATTGTGTAATATTGCGTGTCATGGTTACAGCATGCAGTGGTAGTGAGAAGTTGGTGGAATTTTCACCATTGGTGTGGAAATTCATTGATGATATAATGGTTTTCAAGATTGGGGTTCACGGTTCTATGTCTAGTCCTTCATCTTGCTTTATAGGTCGAGGGTCTTTCAATTATTTCGATAAGTGCTCCCTCTTAGTTGTGCTCATGCCTCCTATATAGAGGGTGTAGCAAAAGCGGAGGAGGAGGAAATTTTACCGTAGCGAAGAAAAGGGTCCACCCTTTTTCCTATGACTCCATGGACACTTTCTTTGATGCAGTTCCTTGTGAGGGGAGGAAATAAATTCTACTGTTGGAATGTAAAGAGTCAGGGGATCACCCGTATCACTCTGATTCTGAATTGGTTGGTGAATATATGAAATGGGTCCCTTCTCCTAGAATATTCAAGAGTAGGTGGCAACATTTTTTGATTTCTATTACTTTAAATCAACAAATGGATACCCTCTTAGGACCGATTTTCAAAAACAGGCAGGTCAAAAATTATAATGTGTTCTCCTCATTAGAGGACATTAAACAAATGATTCATAATCAAAGGTTCTATTTAGGCAATATGGATGCTTATTTAGCTCATGTTGAAGGCTTCCCTGTGAGTGATTCAGCCTCTGGTGATCTTACGGACCCTGCGGATGATAGTGCACAAGTGCCGACTACTATACCTTCTTCTGATCATGAATATAGATACATGGTTTTGCAATCAATTTTGGCATGCGAACTAAAACGTATGGCCTCTTCAAGGGGTTCCAAATTATATTTTGGTTCAGAAGCACCTTGTTTTGGAGCATATTTCTAGTTGCCAATCTAGTTAATTATGCAAAGAGTTTTTTCTCTGTCACTTTTTGTGGTTATCACAGTGGATGTATGGTGTTATCGATGTATTTTGTGTTTTATGGTTGGATGTCATATCTTATTGTTTCTTTGCGCTATGAATTGGGGAATTGAGATTATGGCTCTTGCTGTTGTATTTTTGACACGCTTGTGCTTTACCTACAATTGGATATGGATAAATGTGTGTACGATAGATAACCCTCTTTTCATGCGGGATCCTATGTGTTGTGAGTTTATTATTGGTTGATATTTCTATGGCCGTGCATGCATTATGGCTAATTCTTGCTTGTTCTACGGTCCACTAGCACCATCAGTATTGTTTTGGTGGTTAATTTGTTGATTTGGTGGTTGATCTGTTCTTGTGTCATGCGGAATTCATAATGAGTAGACCCTTGCAATAGTGTTCAAACTTGTTGTCAGAGATTCCTGAAGACCAAAAGATGAATAAAAAGTATTTCACTGATTCCATAAAGAACCTTCCCAACATCACCCCATTTTGCTTATGTGAAAGGAATGTATGTGGGGGAACCCTCTCTTGCTCAAGCGATGCTTGTCTTAGGGAAATTGGGAACGAACTTGGAAAATATATAGATCAGAGAGAGCATAAGGGTGGACAATTTGCCTGCACTAAGATCTGTGTCAAAGTGGACTTTGAGAAGGTTCTCCCAACCATAATATTCTTAACAATGGGGAACTGGAAGCACTATGAGATCTTGGAATATGAACCAATCCCACTTAAGTGTAGTATCTATCATGAGCACAACCATTTGGATAGGGATTGTATGAAAGCACTGTCTAAAGCTCCAGAGAAACCACAATCGGTACAAGGTGATCAATCATGTCAATGGAAAACACATTAAAAGGGAGGAAACAAAAAAGGACAAGCCAATAATAGGAAACCATAGAGAAATGAGGGTGCATCAAATTCAACAAATCCATTTAGGGTTCTTCAATCTTTTGAGGCTACCTAACTAGATCCATAAGAGAATCAAGTAGAAGAAGGTGAAGGAATAGCCGAGGAAGAACCTATGGAAGAAGGGGAAATATAAGAGAAAGCATAAGAAGTAAAATATATCGAGAAGCAGGCACCTCATATGCTAAACCAAGAAGGAGGCTTGATATTATGTCAATTGGCTTAACTCACATCTCAAGTGAGGGGGTAGAAAGAGACTCAAGATGGGTCTCAAAAAATTGTCACCAGGACGAGAAAGGCATCAAGGAGAAAAATAGAATGGAAGTAGGGAGCCATGTCAAGAAAAAACGCCGACACTCCAAGAAGGGTCTTAGAGAAGCGGAAGCAGAGAAAAATAAGAAGTTAGGGAGCCAACCTCAAATCTCGGACATACTCAAAACAACTAGATCAAGAGGAATAGAAGGAACAACATAGGGCAGATCACAATTAATTTTGACACCTAGATGATGAAGGTTATTGCATTGAATATAGGGGGTATGGGAGGACCTTAAAAATCCCTCTCAGTCAAGGATTTGGTTAAAAAGGAACAACCGACAATCCTGCTACTGCAGTAAATGGAAATGGAGGAAGATGAATTAATAAAAGTGTCAATTTTTTTCTAGAATGGCAGCGAAAGAATAGGACATAATTCAAGGGGCACCCCAGGGGGATTGGGGACCTTTTGGAGGAAGGATTAGTTATATCTAGTAGATAATATCAAATCCCACAATTGGTTGGGAGTGGAACTAGAGGAAAAAGATGCAAAAGAGAGGTTGAAGGTTATAAATGTATGTCCACCTACAATATATGCAGAGAAACAAGAATTTTGGGATAAATTATTGGCACTTCAAAGTAGTAATTGGAACAAGATGAGGATATTTGGGGGATATTTCAACACCACAATGTACTCAACTGAATGTATGGGAGGAAATATAATCAGATATCCCTTTCGAGAATGGCTGGAGGGCCTTCTCTCTAGTTTGGATTTGGTATATATCAAACCACATAATGGGAAGTATGCAAGGTCCAATCAATATGGATTCTTATTTAGCTCATGTTGAAGGCTTCCCTGTGAGTGATTCAGCCTCTGGTGATCTTACGGACCCTGCGGATGATAGTGCACAAGTGCTGACTACTATACCTTCTTCTGATCATGAATATAGATACATGGTTTTGCAATCAATTTTGGCATGCGAACTAAAACGTATGGCCTCTTCAAGGGGTTCCAAATTATATTTTGGTTCAGAAGCACCTTGTTTTGGAGCATATTTCTAGTTTCCAATCTAGTTAATTATGCAGAGAGTTTTTTCTCTGTCACTTTTTGTGGTTATCACGGTGGATGGATGGTGTTATCGATGTATTTTGTGTTTTATGGTTGGATGTCATATCTTATTGTTTCTTTGCGCTATGAATTGGGGAATTGAGATTATGGCTCTTGCTGTTGTATTTTTGACACGCTTGTGCTTTACCTACAATTGGATATGGATAAATGTGTGTACGATGGATAGCCCTCTTTTCATGCGGGATCCTATGTGTTGTGAGTTTATTATTGGTTGATATTTCTATGGTCGTGCATGCATTATGACTAATTCTTGCTTGTTCTACGGTCCACTAGCACCATCAATATTGAAGGCTTCCCTGTGAGTGATTCAACCTCTGGCGATCTTACAGACCCTGCGGATGATAGTGCACAAGCGCCGAATACTATACCTTCTTCTGATCATGAATATAGATACATGGTTTTGCTATCAATTTTGGCCTGCGAACTAAAACGTATGGCCTCTTTGAGGGGTTCCCAATAATATTTTGGTTAAGAAGTAACTTGTTTTGGAGCATATTTCTGGTTGCCAGTCTAGTTAGTTATGTGGAGAGTTTTTTCTCTGTCACTTTTTCTGGTTATCGCTGTGGATGGATGGTGTTATCGATGTATCTTGTGTTTTATGGTTGGATGTCATATCTTGTTGTTTCTCTGGGCTATGAATTGGGAATTGAGATTATGGCT
>APFE031358203.1:0-11360 GCA_000404065.3 Pinus taeda
CTATGCTTCCATCCCAAGCTTCCTCCTCAATGAATTGAACATCTCTGCTCACAAAAAACTTCTTGGTAGATGGGATATACAACCTGTAAGCTTTGGATTCCTCACTGTATCCAATGAAAAGACATTTCTCCCCTTTGTTGTCCAACTTCCTCCTCAGCTGATCTGGAATGTGTGCATAAGCCACACATCCAAAAACTTTCATGTGGGTGACTCATTTCTTTCTCCCACTCCATGCTTCTTCTGGCACTCTGTTCATCACTGCCTTTTTAGGACACCTATTCAGAATATACGCTGCACAATTTACAACGTCAGCCCAATAATCATTTGGCAAATGCTTTGCCTTCAACATGCTCCTCGCCATATCCATGATGGTCCTATTCTTCCTTTCAGAAACTCCATTTTGCTGTGGGGTGTACCTTGCGGTAAACTGCTTATGAATTCCATTTTCTCTACAAAATCGTAGGAATTCTTTGGAGATATACTCACCTCCTCTATCATTTCTCAAAACTTTAATATGCAACCCACTTTGATTCTCTACAAGTGCTTTGAAATTTTGGAATTTTTCAAACACTTCACTTTTATTCTTCAAAAAAGACCCAAGTCTTTCTTGTAAAATCATCAATGAATGTTAGAAAATATTGGTTTCCTGCTAGTGATGGGGTTTGCATCGGTCCACATACATCTGAGTGGAAAATCTCTAAGGGTGCTTTTGCCCTTATGCTTTTCCTTGATGGAAAACTTTCTCTGTGTTGTTTCCCCAATATGCAACCTTCACAAAGGCTGTCAGGTTTCTCTATCAATGGTAATCCTCTTACCATTCCTTTTTTGCTCAACAAATTAAGACCTCCAAAGTTGAGATGTCCAAATCTCAAGTGCCACAACCAATTTTCATCCTTAGGCACACTTTGGAAAGCCTCTTGGGTAACTGCTGCAATTACTTCTTTGTTTTTCAAGTCTGCCCTTATTCTGAGAGGGAACATCCTGTTCCTCATCATTTTTACTTCAGCAATGCATCTTTTGCTGGGTGCTATATCCATGATGGTGCATAAATCATTCTTAAAGAGAACATTGTACCCCTTATGGACAAGCTTTCCAATACTCAAGAGGTTACATCTCATTCCAGAAACATAGTAGACATCTGCTATGGTTTTCTTTTCACCCTTCTTTGTAAATATTTTGACTTCTCCTTGTCCCATAACAGAGATTTTACTATCAGTCCCAAGTGTGACTTGTGACTTCACACTTTGATCTAAAGCAGAAAACAAAGATAAGTTTCCTGTCATATGGTTGCTGCAACCGGAATCTAGAAACCATATATCTTCTTTGTTTGTCTCAGCCATGTTACAAGCTAATAAAACGTTATTTTGGTTTGTATTTTCTCTAGTGATATTTGCACTAGAACTATTATTCATATCATGCTGTTTCTTCTTACATTCATTGGAATAATGCCCATATTTTTTACAATAATAACATTGGACATTGGATTTTTCATACCTCTGTCCTTGAGCATGATGTTGTCCTCTTTGTTGGTTGCTGCCTTGGCCTTGGTTCTGATCTGAATTGTTGCATCTTCCTTGAGCATTTGCTGGACTGTTCCTTCCACCTCTATTCTGGCTTCTGCCTCTTCCTCTTTTGTTTCCTTTGCCTTGACCTCTTCCTCTTCCAAAGGACATCTGGGTCTTGAAGGCTTGCCATAGAGATGAGTTTTCATTTCTACTCAACCTCTGCTCATGAGTTATCAGTGATGCATGAAGTTCATCAACTGAAAAGTTTGAGAGATCCTTTGTCTCTTCTATGGTGGTGACAATAGCATCAAACTTTGAGGGTAAGACCCTCAATATTTTCTCCACAGTCCTCATTTCTTCAATGGTTTCTCCATGATTCCTCATCTGTGTGATCAGACCAATTACATGTGTGAAGAATGAGACAATGTTGTCTGACTCCTTCATGCACAGATTCTTAAAATCTCTCCTCAGCAACTGTAGTTTTGCTGTCTTCACTTTCTCCCTGTCTTGATAGGCTGTCTTGAGGCTTTTCCATGCTTCATTGGATGTCTAAGCTGTTGCTAACCTTGGAAACACACTCTGGTCTACTACTAGATACAACAACACACGGGCTTTTGAATCCTTCTTCCTATTTCTCTTTAGCAGATCCTTCTCTGCTGGAGTTAATCTATTAAACTCATTTTCATCTGTTGGTTCTTCAAAACCATCTTCAACTATTTCCCATAAATATTGAGAGGCAAACAGGGCTGTCATGGTTATTGCCCAATAGTCATAGTTTTTCCCATTAAACTGTGGGAGCTGGGTGTTAAACATACCCATACCAGTGCTTGTGCTGGCCATTCCTTGCATCCTTAGTTATGCTTCAATTTCTTGACTGTGTATTTTAAAACAACTAACTGCTTCTTCAGCAACACATAAAAAAAACTTTGTGAAATAACTGAGTATTTTCTTGACTGAGCCTTCACTCTGCTGGAGAAGATCTACTACTGCAACAAAAGACTCCTCCCTTCAGCTTCTTTGTCACCTTCAAAGAGCCTAAGCCTGCTCTGATACCACTTTTGGGGATTTTTTCATATGTGCTACTGCATTCTACACATCTCATATACTTGCACTGCTGCGCTTCTCAGTCTTATCTAACTTAACAAAAAAAAACTCAGGAATATATATATGGTTTTACATGGCATACTCCCGTAAAATAAAAAACAATAAAATTTAATGATCTTATTATCTTTTACTTGTGCCCATACTCGCGCTGATAAAAATTAAAAACTTCATCAAAAACTTACCAACCCACAGTAAATTTGCATTTACTGATTTACTGACATAAACAGCGGTAAAGAGATTTTTACTTCACGTCAAATTGATTTGCAGTAGGCTTGTACTTCAATAAGTATTCAAATTGACTTTGGAAACTCATCGGGTCCGAGCTTTATCGCATGGCACACATATATGCAAAAGTGTGCACCCATGGTTTCCCCGATTGCGAAATACTGTGGACCCGATAATCTATCAAAGGAAATTAATACCTTCGTTGGGTGCGGCCCATTGGCGATTGCACATTTGAAAAAATTTACGCTCCACTTAAAATTTTGATAGTGATACGCCGATGCGATATCGGCGATCGCATATCACAAACAAAAAAAAGTTTATAACACCCGCTGCCATTTCGCCGAACTGCTCACCGCCGAAGTGTTCATCGCTGAAGTGGCTCGGATCGCTTATCGCTGGAGTGCAATTGAAATTACATTTTCAACAAAAGTGCCATTGACATGTATTTCAGACCATACATATTATATTTGAGTCTAGTGACCATGACTGCTGAGAGTAATTTGTATTTTCTTGTTTTTTTCCGGTTTACTGTAGGAAGACCAGGCAAATTCTCACAATTACCGCTTTCTGCGAATCTTTTAGCCGCGGTGTGTTTGGGTAATAGGTGTTCGGGTAATATTCAGTAACTTAATCCTCCTGTGTTTCCGTAATGCATATGCGAATAGAATTACCGTAGCCATTTTGTGCCAGGTTATGTTCATTATCATAATATACGTATATTTTCGCTTATCAGTGTTTCCTATAGGGTTTGTTAAAAACTTCTCTTATGTCATATGGATGGGAAATATTCGTTATCAACGCGTATTCATATGTGAGTTAGTCCGTATCAACGTGCTAGTGATACCTCGGTTATTCACAGGATACGCTACCAGATATGCCAAATGCCTCCGCCGTTACGCAATTTTTGGCTAACGCAAACTATTTCCGGTAGGCATCTCCTTGAATACGCGAGTTCATTTATGCCTATCTGAGCATTTTTCGCCAGATATGCTAGGTCTTTCTCTGCAATGCGGGTTAGTTATGGCCAATATGCGAATTATATACCTGAAAAGCGACTTATCTTGTCGTATACGCACGTTATCTTGTCGGAGATAACCGGAATGATACATCAGAGATAACTGGAATGATAAGTCACATTATCCGGCAGTAACCGGAATGATAAGTTCCATATTCGGCCTGTCGTGCATGCTCACCCGGAAATAACTCACATAACCAGCCATGAGTAGCCCAAAATGAACTCGCGTAGATGGTGTCGTGTTATCACGTCAGAGATAACCGGAATGATAAGTCGCAATATCCCCGCAGTAACCAGAATGATAAGTCACATACCCGGCCTATCGTGCCTCCTCACCCAGAAATACCTCACATAACCGGCCATGAGTAGCCCGAAATGAACTCGCGTAGACGGTGTCGGGAATGGTTTTCCCAATAGATATCTGGTACAGACATTCCACATACCTCGCAAAAGTGACTCGTGTACGCTATGAATAGCGCACGTATCATACAACGTTGCTGATAATGGCGAGCGAATTATCTTGCATTGCAGAGAATGGCTCGCGATTGTAATTATCTCTTGTTTCAGACCATGGCCATGGTAATTCACATGAATTATCTCGCCAGACCCAAACCAACGAACTACCTGATCTGACGGACTATTATTATCCATTTGCCGCCTCTGATAAGAGCAACATTGGTGTAGATGTAGCTCATATGCGCATGGTAGGGGCACGGGGTTCGATTCCCCGCATCTCCAAATTCTCTAGATATCTAGGGATTTCATATCTTTGTTTTATCTGCGCTGTTTGGTCACCTCATACAACTACTTTAATGTAGATGTAGGTAGTTTTGTAGCCGGTTGCAGTGAAATTCAAATCCTTTGCCATCAAGGATCACTACCCCTAAACACTAAACGCTAAAGAATTTACTAAAGTGTTATAAACCCTAACCCCTAAACCCTAAAACCTAAACCTTAAACCCTAAACCCTAAACTTAAACTGCTAAACACTAATCCCTGAATTCTAAACCCTAAACTTAAACATTAAACCGTTAACCTTAAACACTAAACCCTAAACCCTAAACCCTAATTCCTATGCATTTTATAACATTTTAAGAAGTGTTTTTTACTTTTTATTAAGTGTTTATTAAAATCATTTAGTAAAGTGTTATAAAAGCTAAACCTTAAACCCTAAACCCCAAAACCTTAACCACAAACCCTAAACTGTAAACCCCAACCTTAAACCCTAAACCCCAAACCGTAAACAATAAACACTAAGAATTTTATAAGATTTTAAAAAGTAATTTTTATCTTTTATTTGAGTTTTTATTAAAATAGTTTAGTAAAGTTTTATAAGCCCTAAACATTAAACGCTTACTCTAAACCCTAAATCTGAAACCCTAAGAATTTCATAACATTTTAAAAATCATTTTGTAAGAATTTTATAATGCTTTAAAAATCATTTTAGAACTTTCATCTAATTGTTTATTAAAAGCATTTACTAAGTTGTTATAAACCGTAAACCCTAAAATCTAAAAAGTAAACCCCAAACCCTAAACCCTAAACCCTAAACCCCAAACCCTAAACTGCCAACCTTAAACCTTAGACCCAAAACTGTAAACCATAAACCCTAAGCATTTTATAACATTTTAAAAAGCAATTTTTATTTTGTATTTCTGTGTTTGTTAAAGTCATTTAGTAAAGTGTTATAATCCCTAGACCCTGAACCCTAAATGCTAAATCCAAACCCTCAATCCTAAACAGTAATAATTTCTTAACATTTTAATAAATCCTAAACCCTAAAACCTAAAACCTAAACACCAAACCTTATACCCTAAAACATAAGAATTTTATAACATTTTAAAAATAATTTTTTAACTTTTATTTAAGTGTTTAGTAAAACCATTTACTAAAGTGTTATAAACCCTAAACCCTAAACACCAATTCCTAAACCCTAAACCCTAAGCAATTTATAACATTTTAAAAAGTGTTTTGTAACTTTTAATTAAGTGTTGATTAAAATAATTTAATAGAGTTATAAACCCTAAGCCATAAACCACAAACCACAAGCCCTAACCTAAATAGTATACCTTAAAACTGAAGCATTTTATAACATTTTGAAAAGTGTATTGTAATTTTTACTTAAGTTTTTATTAAAAGAATTTACTAAATTGCTATAGACCCTAAACCCTAATCATTTTATGACATTTTAAACCCTACGCACTAAATCCTAAGAATTCTATAACATTTTAACAAGCATTTTGTAATCTTTTTCTAAGTGCTTATTAGAAGCATTACTGAAGTGTTACAAACACTAAACCCTAATCATTTTATAATATTTTAAATGCCAAACCCTAAATCCTAAACCCTCCATCCTAAACTGTAAACTTTAAACCCAAAGCATTCTATAATGTTTTAAAAATTATTTTGTAACTTTTATTTAAATTTTTATTAAAATCGTTTGATAAAGCATTATAAATCTTAAACCCTAAATTGCAAAAAATATACCCTAAACACTAAAACCTAGGAATTTTATGACATCTTAAAAAGTGTTTTGTAACTTTTATTTAAGATTTTTTTAAAAGCATTTACTGAAGTGTTACAAATCCTATACCCTCAACCCTAAATCATAAACCCTAAACCCTGAACCCTAAACAATAAACCCTAAAACCTAAACCCTAAAATCACATTACATTAAACTTTAAATAGGTTTGGTAAACATAATAGTTAAGTTGTAATGCGGTGGTGTAATGAAAATGTGTTATGTTTGTTTGGTGCAAGTCTTGGTTTTAACCCCCCACTCTGCCTAAAAATATTTTTACACTGCATGTTGAGTCGACCTTTGGGGAGGGACATGTGGTGGCCTCCAAGCTTGCCACTTTTCCCCTCCTCGTTGGTCCCCCATTAACCAAAAAAATCATGCCAAGTCACCACATTTGATAACCAACCAAAATATGACGCTTGTAAATGCCTAATTGGACCTTTGACCACTGTTGACCTTGCACACTCACGTGCCATGTTAGTAGTACGAACATCTGATTGTGCATTTTATTTTAAATTTATTCTACTTCGTAAAGCAGACACAACATGATGTCTTCCTCATACGAACTTGGATTTCAGTGAAATGAGTTGCGTTGGGATAATTTTGTAAATTCAGGTGGAGGAACGCAAGGCCAAATCATGACAAGTAATATTGGTATTAGTGTTATGGTAGACAAGTTGCTTGTACTAGGGTCCAGAATTATAACAAATATATTTCCCATCAAATGGAAAAACCAAATGGAAGAAAGAAAATTGGAACATGAATAAGGATAATATCGTTCAACTGACATTCGAAATTTCATCTAATGGGTATTTGCAATCCAATCACCATAAAACTAGACCTATTACTAGCTCACTCATATGGACATCGCAACACATGTATTATAGAATATTCTTCATTTTCTTAACTTAGAAGTTATCAATGTTGAAAATTGTTGTTATTGATGTGAAAGGTTGTCCAAATGAAAGAGGAAATTACATAGTCAAATAGGATATTATGATACTTTTCTAATGGTATATGGCACTCCCTCTAATTCCATAGGAATGAGGAGATATAAAATATTTTTCAATATGACCCAAAAAAACTAGAATGAGACCCCATTTAGATACCGTATCTTTGAAGGTTTACTTTCTCAAAATACCGAGCTCAAATGGGAGCATAAGATATATGGTTAGAAAGATGATGCCAAGATATTTCCAATTGTATACGGCACTCCTAACCCCTCAAATTTGAGGTTAAATGGATTTTTTGATACTCACTATACATTATGGCATTTGAAAAAGTCATCCCAACTACTGGACAAGCCATGTAACGTACCTCCATGGCCTACCCAAAACTTTCACTGTTAGGCTCCATTAACTTAAAAAATTTGTCTCTATTATAGTTAGATTTTGACCGTATTTACTTGTACATTAATTTTAGTTATTATATGAACACTATCATTCAAACATTCATACCAATTTCAAATAAAGTTGAATAACCCCAAACATCGGTCATTGATGTGATCTTTTTATTTTGTCAATAAATCTTATATATTGGATGAATATTAAGCATATTAGACTTCCATTCATAACTTGGTTAAGTCGCAAGTATGATTCCACATACCTTATTATCATGCGAATGGTTATTATTCCGACAACTTTCTCTACTACTGTTAAGAATGGAATTAAATTGAGAGCAATGAACCACACTAATACTCTTAGGTATACTCTTCAACAAGATCTCTTCAACACAATCAATGGAATAATCCTTCATGGGTGGACTCATTCATGGGTTAAAATTGACATTGTTAGAATCTCATAAGAAACCTGACTTACAAAATTATTAGGGTTTAGGGTTTAGGTTTTGGAGGTTTAGGGTTTAGGGTTTAAGGTTTATAAAAATTTATTAATTTCTTTTAATAAACACTTAAATAAAAGCTACAAAATGCTTTTTAAAATGTTGTAAAATGCTCAGATTTCAGGGTTTAGGTGTTTTGGGCCAAAGGCGAGACCCGACCTCAAAGCATAAATTACTAAATGACTAATAAAAAACCATGCACATGTAAAGACTTGTGGTGGTCTGCTCGGGCGGGAGAGGAGACAGGAGCTGGCGGAGTGATGAAAAGGCTTCATTTCCACTAGAAGCAAGGTTTCATAACCAAACCACAATTGTCTTCATACTAGGGTCCCAATGGCAGACCACGAAACCGATGTGAAACCACTTCAAGCTACTACAAGTTACATCTTCCTTCCTCACTCAAGGCAAGAGCCCCAGTGAAGCACCATAAACATAGACCCGACCGCTATTAAACTCCTTACCACCCAAGCTCATTGCCCAAACAATCGAATTCAGCCAAATCATGTACCAAGGTTCACATTTATCGTTAGAGTGCTTGAGGAGGAATGTCATGCTAGAGGAGTAAGTATGAAGTCTTGTCATCATCACAACATTCATATGTACGTAGAGGGGAGGGAGGTATGGATGGTCGAACGCACACCATTTATACCAATGCATCTGCAACCCCATTGGGAAAAAGTTGCTACTGTTATCAAGGGAACTTTTGAACTTATTTTTGGAACCAACTGATATCAATTTTCACATGGAATACATGTGTGATTTTCCTTTTGGAAAACCACAATTACATACTGTAAAATTCATGTAAATTTTATTTTGTATTTTAAATGATACATATTTTTCTTTTTAATTAAGTTCAACAAATAACATACCTCTCAACATGTTCATGTTTCTAATTTGATTATGGTATGGTGAGCATCTATGGTGTCTTTTAGAAAATTATATAGTTTGGCTATTACAACAATTGCAAGTTACCCAATTTATGATATCTCTACTTATGGACTTAGGTAAATGATTAGTCCATGCAAAGTCGAGTGGATTGACTTCAATGTAAAAATATTATCCAAGTGATGTTACTAACCATTCTCTATAAAAATGCAATCCCAAGATTAATTTATTTATAGAGAAGGTATAATACCATGGATACAAAATTTGTTGCAGTTTGGAAATTATATTGTGGGTAGTGTTTCAACTTTTTTATTTCATAAATTTTCTATCAACCTATCCATATATTGTTTTTTTCATCCTATAAAGACATTCTACATGAGTCAACAGTCTTTGAAAAATATTAATTCAGAGTACTGAAGTACTCAAGTATTGAGGGGTTTGTGGTTTTCGCAGTGTGTTATATTAGATATCATTTTTTGGGGTTCAACTATGCTAAGTAAGTCATCCATATATGACCATTTCCGTGGGAGGTAGTCGTAACTGACTAATTTCTCATGATTTTTTAATATTCCACTTATTTCACTATGACTTCAATGATTATATTTTCAAATAGGAAGTTGATAGTTTTTTACATTCTCCCACTCTCTGAACTCAACATGTTGAGCTACTTGATCTGTTGTTGAATGTTAGTTTTGCTATACTAATTTCAACTTCACATTTATAAACAAATGCTTGTCAATTGCTTCATGTTCATCATTCTCTTATGGTGTTTATGATTGTAAACAGGTAAATTTTATCAAGTTTTACGTGAAATATAAGAGTAAAATAACATCGAAAACAAGTGTTGAAAAACAAAAAAGTACAAAAAACCATCAACATGGACACTTAACATAATGTTTTGATGAATGAGTCCACCCCTCCTAGGCTACATCTCCTTGGTCTATCTTCCATGGATTAGGACTTTGTATTAGCTAAATATGGAAAAAAATGTTTTTGACCAATCTCTACTGCTCCTTAGACCTACTTCAATGTGTTCAGAACGCTCAAATTAGCTAGGAACACCTTTTTCTGAGCTCAATTTGGTTGAATTTTGCTTCAGGTGTGGTCAAAATAGTTTTACGTAGGAAAACACCTGTAAAACTAGAGGAACTCTACTCAAATCCACTAAGACTGGAGTTATCGCCAATTTTGGAGGTCCACCAGAATTTCTGCCAAGTTAAACTACAGTTAATTAATGTTAAATGTGCTTAATTAACCACTAAATGTGATTAGCACAAACCGCAGTTTTACTAACAGTTAACTCTGGCGGCGTTGGTGGAGGTAAACACATGGAATGGAATAACACTAACTGTTATGTTTATGGTAACAATGGAATACATATAACTGTAACTGCCAATGGAGCATTCAGATGGGAGGACTCACCTACAGGTTGGCCCTCCTAACCCCAAAATCACATTACATTAAACTTTAAATAGGTGTGGTAAATAATAGTTAAGTTGTAATGCGGTGGTGTAATGAAAATGTGTTGTGTTTGTTTGGTACAAGTCCTGGTTCCCATCATGAACAACCTTTCAGTCATACTGCCACAATCTACCTAGTAGAATATGACACACATCCATGGGCATGATGACACAAATAACTTTGTCCCTATATTTGCCAATATGGAATTCCACCACACACTGCTCATCAACTAGCAGTTGGTGACCCTTCTATAACCATGAAAATTTATATGGAGTTGGATGCTTCAGTCGTTTAAAACCCAATTTGTCGACCATCTATGTTACAACCAGATTATCACTGCTTCCACTATCTATAATCAGTTTGTAGCATTTTCCATGTGACTTGCATACAATCTGGAATAATGCCTTTCTATGGGTTTGTTCAGTTGTTTCTTTTGTTCATTTCAGCAATACCATATTCAAGACTAAGGTCTCTCCTATCTCCGGTGTATTTTTCTACATCCTGAGGTAGTGCCTCTGCTTCTTTTGTCTAAGCAACATATGCTCCTCTTTGACCAGCCTGTTCTCCTTCAGGACACTGAAAGGATTTGTTCCCCAACTTGTGGCACTTATAGCACTAGTAGGCAACTCCTTTACCTCTGCCATTTACTATTCCTCTTGGGTATGGCATTCCTCCTCTCGTGTTGCCCTCCTTTTCCACTGTGCCTGAGGTTTTTGAACTGTTGCCCTCTTGACTGTTATTAGTTGTCCTTCCTCTACCAAACGATTGTCCTTTTCGAGTTGTAATGTTTCAACTTCTTAACAAA
>APFE031358205.1:1607-45830 GCA_000404065.3 Pinus taeda
AAACAGAGATACTATCATTAAGCTTAAAGATTATGACCCATGAATAGACCTTGTCCTTCCTTTGTGCTAAAGTCCCTCCTTCCTTCAGATCCAGATCTGCATCACCATCCAATATACCAGCTCTAGCACTTTCTTAGATCTTCAATTATAATTCAGATGGTGATTTGCCACAAGATCTCCTTCCTCTTTTATAGTCCTAGGCCTTCCCCAATACCATGGTTCAAAACCATAACATTTCAAAACCATGAACCCAAAACAGTGGATCGACACAATTGACGAGACGCCATGGTCCAAAACATAGGTTCAAGTTCCAAGATCTAACTGCCATGGACCAAAAGAATGATCACCAACATATACGCTCTTTTGCAAAGTATAACCCGCGTGTATACGCGCCTTTGTCTAGATGAACCAGCGTATATGACTTTTTCTACTTTCTGAGTGCCTGAACTGAGATCTGTTTACCAAAGAAGGTTGCCATCAAGGACAACACCTGTGCCATAGCTCCAAACCTGTGCCATAATGCCAACAATGAGTAAATAAATCCTCAAAAAGAAATGAAACTACAACATTTTTAGTAGCAAAAGGAAGTGCTTTAGCTTGTACCCATTTTGTAACATAATCAGTGCAAACAAGAATGTACATTTTTTGTCTTGTAGGTCGATTGATTGGACCAAAAAAATCCAAAGCCCATTTTTCAAAAGGCTCAATAAGTGCCTGAGGTCGTAGAGGAATCTCATCAGAAGGAAAAGGTTTCCTCATCCTTTGACAACTATCACATCTCTTAACATACTACCTAGCATCCTTAAAAAGGGAAGGCCAATAGTATCCTAAGAGAATTACTTTTTAAGAAGTTATTTTGTCAGTGAAATGTCCTCCACATGGCTCATCATGAAAAACTTTCAATATGTATGGTACGTCATCTTCTCTAACATAGCTTCAGATGATCAGATTTGGCCCTGTTTTACACAATTCTTAATTTATCCATGAATAAGATGCACTAATTTGAATTTCCTTCCTTTTCATTTGAGGATACAGGTATGGTGGTAATTTTCTTATAGCCAAATAGTTAGCAATACCTGGAAACCATGGATATTTAGTAGATACTGCAAAAATATATTCATGGGGAAAATTATCTTCTACAGGCATGTCATTGTTATCATTTTGAATCCTTGATAAAAAGTCAGAAACTCTATTTTTTTTCTAGGTGGATCCAAAATAGTAATGTAACTCTTACAAGAAAAACAACCATCTAGTGATTCTTCCATTAGTGGTTGGTTTATTCATTAAGTATCTAATTATAGAATGATCAGTATGTACAAAAGTTTCATAGATAGTAATATAATGTCTAAATTTATTGATGGAATGAACAACAACTAAAAACTCCTTCTCTGTGATAGTATAATTTAACTCTCTAGGAGTCAAATTTTTACTAGCGTAATAAATGGCATATGGATTTAAGTATTTTTCCCCTAGTAAAAATCCTAAATATGTGTATGAAGAATCAACTGAAATGTGAAAAGGTAATTTCCAATTTGGTCCTCTAAGAATGGGTGCTTCAAATATTTTCTCTTTTAGTGACTCAAAGGCCTTTTGGAAATCAGAATTCCAATTGAATTCACAGTATTTTGTGAGAAGTTTGAAAAGTGGAGATGCAAATTTTGTAAATTTTTCTATGAATATTTTATAATAACCAGTGAAACCAAGAAAATTTCTAACATCTCATTGACAGGTTGGAATTTGTAATTTAAAAATAAGTTCTACTTTATATGTGTCCACTCTAATTCCATTTCCTGAAATATGGTGTCCTAAAATAATTCCCACAGTAAACATCATAAAACATTTTTCATGTCTTAATGAGATATTTTCCTCTTTACATCTAATGAAAATTTTTTCCAAATTTTTAAGAGCTTCTTTAAAATAATTTCCATAAAATTTAAAATTGTCCATATAACTTCCACACAATCATTAATTAGATCAAGAAAATTGCCTAATATTGCTCTTTGGAATGTTGCATGAGCATTACATAATCCAAAAGGAAGTACTCAGTAAGCATAAGTTCCCCACGGGAAGGTAAAGATAGTTTTATCTTGGTTTTCAGGGTTACCTGGATTTGATTATACCCACTAAAACCATCTAAGAATGAAAAATATTTCTTTCATTCCAATGTATCTAAGACTTGATCTATGAAAGGGAGTCGAAAGTGATATTTTAAAGTGCCTTTATTCAATTCCCTATAGTCAATACATAGTCTCTATTTCCCATTATTTTTAGGAAGAATTACTAAGGGTGAAATCCACTGACTGTTTGATATTGGATAGATGAAATTGACATTCAATAGTTTTTGTATTTCTTCCTCAACAATTTCCCTTATATTTAGATTCATTCTTCTTTAAGGTTGTCGAATTTTTCTAGCATTTTCTTCAATGTAGATATGATGCATACAAATATTAGGATCAATTCCTTTCATGTCAGTGTATTCCCATTCATAAGCAGAGGAATGTTCTTGTAACATCTTTATTAATTCTTTCTTTTGAAATTCTTCTAAATTATGGTTGATATTCTAAGTTTTTCCTTGAAAGATTTCAATTGTATAATTACCATTTTTTCCATAGAATGGAGGATAGTTGACAGGATGATAAATATTCAATATTGCATTTTTCTTGAAAACACTAACTATTTTCACAATATGATGAAGATTCATTATTTTCCATTAAATTCAAAATATGTTCTTCCTCATCTATTTGTGAAGTAGAAAATATTGGTCTTATATCAATGTCATCATCTACCCATTATTCATTTTCAACCTCTACTGATTTTTGTGCTGGTGGAGATAGTGTGGATTTCTTTGTTGTTCTCCCATCATAAATGAACATATCACCAGAATTACAACTTATAAAAGCATCGACTGTAGCTAGCCATGGTCTTTCTATAATCAATGGATGTCCTTCTAAGTTATTCTTGGGTGTTAGAATCATAAAATCGACAAGGTATTCCCAAGAATCTAAGGATACATATATATCTTCTAATACACCATCAGGTTTGATTGCATATCTATCTACCAATTATAAGAATTAGGTGTATTTTGAATATTAGAAAATTTTAATTGATTCATAGTTTGTTTACTCATGATATTTATGGTTGCTCCTAAATGAATCAACGTATTTGGGATCTCCACACCATTGATGTGTGTTTTCACAATGGGACTTCCCCGATCAAGATATTTCCAAATAGTTGTTTTACCCATCATGATATCTACATTCTTTCTAACTAATTGGATTCTTTAGATTTCTTTTCTTTTTCTTCCAGGTCTTTTTATGCTCAAGTCCCTAATTTTCTTTGTGAAAATTGGTATTTCCTTAATGGCTTTAAGCAAAGGAATCTTTACGAAAACATTCTCTACTTCATCTAACATGTCATAATCAAGAAATAAAATCTATTTTTCTACCCCTTAATCAATTTTTAATCTCTTAAGGAAAGGTGTTTTTGAAACAGATAGTGAAGGTTGTTACATAATAGGAGTTGAGTTATTTAAATGTGTTGGAGTAACTTGTTTTTTTCTTTTTTTTTCTTTTTCATTAAGATACTTTTCTTCCTCAGAGATCTTTTATTTTTCACTTTCTTGAATAACAAGTGATGGGGACTTCTTTTCTAATATTCTACCAGATCTATGTTGAACATTGTTTAGATCTAGTAAAGTTATCATGTGAGTTTGAAAAAATTATCCTTCCATGTTTTAAACAGGTTGTGAATTTTTATGATTTTTCATATTTGGGAGCAGTTGGGTAGGTAATTGGTTTTGTCTTTGAGGAAATGGTAATGAAAGTTGTGGATTCATATTTTGAGTTTAAGTTTGTTGAACGAACTAAGGATAATATTATGGAGTAAAAGTAGGATATGATTGTTGAAATTATGGAAAGCGAGGATACTGAGGGTATTTTCCATAACGATTTTTCCATCTTTGTGATCAAGGTCATGGCCACGATTGCTAAGGCATTGGGGAAGTCTAATTACTTTTTGAAGTTTGTGAAAATGGTTGAGTGTGAAAACCTTGAGCTATATTTGGCTGTGGATTTTGCCAAAGCCTTTTAGCAATAAAATAGAGAGGATCTACCTAATTTCGTACTCCTTCTTGATAGATAACTTTAAGACCTAGTATTGAGGGACATTCTTTTGTATCATGATTTTCCACAAAAATAACACAAGTTTCTACACTCTTTAAATCAAGAGGATATTCTCTCAAGGCATGTTTCTTAAAGCATTTAGGGAAAAAAATGGACAATGCAACATTTTTAGCTTTTTTCTTGTTTTGTATTTTAAGAGTGTCAATTTGTTCACTAAGACTCCTTGAAATAATTGTTTTAAATTTATCAATCAAACTTCCTAATTTTTCTCTACTTATTGTCCCAGCTGTAGATTTACTAGTCATTGATAAAAGAGGATCCCTTGGATTTTTCTTAGTTCTTTCTTTGCCTCTTGAAATGTGTATGCACAATTTACAAATTTCTCCTAGTGACAACTGAGAAATGTCTCCCTTGCCCATTATATTGAGAAGATAAATTCACTCATCTCTGATGGATTTCAATAAGAGACCTTTCAAGGTTTCCTCATCTAGATTATTCATTTGTTCACTTTTAACATTATAAGCAAATATTTCAATGAAGTATTTAAGATTTTCATCTCCTTTATGTACCATTTTAAAGAATTCATCCTTAAAATTATGGGGCATACAGTAGTCCTTATATTTCTCTAAGAATGTAGTTTTCATTTTTTCCCATGTTCTTATGTAGTTTACTCCTAAACTCATAGACAATTTTAATGCTGCATCTTTAAGGGTTGCAAGGAATAATTTAACATTTTGAGCATCATGCAGATAATCATATGATCTACACAAGACTTCAAAGTCAAAGAGAAATGTCTCTGGATCTTCACTTCTTAATCCATGAAAATTTGGAAGGATATAGGGTGATATATTTTTCATTGTGAAGGTTGTATCTTCATCGAGGATGGGAAATCCAAAAGGGTTTGGATTCACTTCGTCTGTTCTTCCTCCACCTCTTCCACCTTCTCTTCCACCTCGTCTTCCCCCTCCAATCCTAGGTTTTTCACCATTTAAATTATTCACCTCTCCTTCCCCTTCTCCAGCCATTGTAGATTGTTTAGAACTAATATAGGGTTCTAATTCTAGTTTTAAGATTCAGTTTTAAACTTCCTCTAGTTCCTCTAGTTCTACTATTAATGGTTCGAAGTAGGTTTCCTCCTCCCCTACTTCAATAGGAACTTGAAACTCTTGAGATAGAAGTTGTTCCCCATTTGAATATAGGAAAATTACTCTTGTTGCTGGGGATATGGGATGTTCTTATTCTATTATGGCTTTTGTTGATGAAGTTGGGGAATCTCTAGGTTGGATTTCAGATTGTATTACCACAGGGAGTTTATGTTTTCCTTCTATGGATGGAATTTGAATTTGTGTGGGTGGTGTGGCACTAGGAGGTCGTGGTGGGGTAAGTGATGTTGTTGGAATTAAGCTCTTTCCTCTACCTACAAATCTACCCCTAGAGTCTCTTTCCCTATGCATATCATGTTTTTTTTCTATCGTTTGTTTGTTTTTTTTAATCCAAGAGACATCAAGACTTCTCTTTACACCTCCCTGAAAACAGTTCCAAAATGTTTGTCAATTTAATTGTCTTAAATTGATTACATAAATTATTGACCAGAGTTGGTAAACTTGAAGTGAAAGTGCATAATATATGCTAGAAGCCTATTTATTAAGTTGGATTTATTAATTGATTGAGTTACTGGAAATGTGTTTTTGAGTTTTGTTATTTTAAAAATGAAATTAACATTGCTATCTAGTCAAAATAAAATGATTATGAATCTAAAGCAATATTCCTTCTTTGAAAAATGAAACTATAAAGAACTCGCACTTGAAGAATAAAATCTAGACTATCTCACGCTTGATAAAAGAAAACTATATTAACTCACACTTCCTTAATGAAAACTAGATTAACTCATACTTGCTTCAAAACAGAAAGCGAAATAAAGTAACTTACAGTCAAACCACACTTCTAAGAAAATTTTTGAATAAAAATGATCTGAACATAAAGCTGAGAGGAATATATATGTATACCTACATATATAGAGAGAAACATATTATGCTATGAAGTTGAAATTCTTTTTGATGAAATTCCAGAGAAATCACAAGGAAACTGCTGGTATTCTAATGAGTCGAATCAACTCCATAAACTATAAAAGAGAGTTCTAATGTGATCATAGGTATCAAAACTAAGAATGGTCAGAATTAATATTCGATGATAAAAAAAACTAATGAAGAACATCATTACTACTTTTCTAGTGAAAAGAAATATTACTATTGTTATCCAATTCTAAAATCAAATTAAGAATTATGAAGCGAAACATGTACGGAATTACTACTGCAAATGATAACAAATAGGGAAATATATAAGTTAAAAACCCTCGCTGTTTGCAGGGGTCCTCCACAAACAGTCAATCACGGGTCCTCCACAAACAAACAGTCACAAGCTCCAATGGATAGTTAACTCTGCATAAAGTCTTAAAAGGTTCTTCCATTAAATAAAAACAGAGAGTTTAAAAATGATTACAGTCACAAGAAATTCTTTCATGTCATCCCATGTTTTGTCCCGCCTTGCGATATTTATAAAAGCCATTTAATAAGTTTTTGAGGCTTTGATGCTTACTTTCCACCAACAGAGTTCTAATTTTACTATTAAAATAAGAAATAAATAATCATTCACTCATGATTTTCTATTCGGCAAAGAAAATTGTGAGGTGGTTTCATTTGGACTCTCACTCGCTTTCTCTAGCTACATGTTGACTATTTCCTTTGACCACGTTATTCAGGCTTTCTTCTAACTATTTGGTGCAAATGAATAGGAGGAGATTGTTGAGGGGATCAACCTCCTTTTTCCCATATCCCTCTATCCTTGAATGACACCTTGGACCCTATTCAACAATGGATTTAGCTGCAAAAAAGGATGTTAGTTGTAGAATTGCATGAATCTTGTAGTCAATGAAAAATTTAACTTATTAATAAGAAACGTTTTTGAAATATGAAAAATAGGATAATTACTACCTTAGCGATGTCAAAAACCTATAATTTAATTCCTATCAAGTTAAAAGAAATGGTCAAGGAGAAGGAAAATGAGTGAAGAAGAGTATGAAGATGAAGCATTCATGAGGCTCTACAGGTAGTGCTACAAGTACTCCTTCGATATTTTTTTGATGTGTTCTATCTCCCCATCCATCTAAGAGTGATAGCTAGAAATCTTCAGCAAATTTTCACCAACAAGTTTGAAGAAATATGTCCAAACTTTCCTAGTGAATATTTTATCCTTGTTAAACAAAATGTTCAATGGAAGACCCTAGTACTATCCACATGTCTAAAAATAAATCTACACCGCCTTCTTTTCTTTGTAAGAAATTTTCATTAGTATAAATATTTCATACAAAAAAAGCACCAACCACAACCATTATCCCATTGGATCCTTGTGTTACCAAAATTTTTATGATCAAGTCCATTAAGACACTCATCTTTGGTCTCCATAGAATTGATGAAGGTTGCAATATACCTATTTTGTGGTTTGGAGTAAATCATTTCTTGCTAATAAGCAATACAATATTGAGAAAAATCTTAAATGTATCACTTCTTATGCTCCTCATAGTATCCTCTCTCTAACAATGTGAGTGTTCTATCATGTCCTAGATGTTGAATTTTGTAGCTATTCTTAGTATTCATAATTTATATTTTAACCCTTGTAATTTATAATCAATTTGTAAGACATGTTCTTCAATTTAGTTTTGTTGAATTTCCTTAAAATAATTATTATTAGACATGTTCTTCATGTTAGATTTAAAAGAGAAAATTTTAAAATTTGAATTTTCAATTTTTGGGTCCAAGTTAGTTAAGTCAGCCCTCCCTTATGTCAAGTCAACCTTAGTGAAGAGATGCACCCATTTACAAAATCATAAAACTATATAAAGATAATTCAACCTCCTCGACAAAGCACCATTCAGCCTCAGATAAGAAAGATGTTGTTTGGGAATCCAACAAAGTAAAAGAAGTATGGAGGAGGACAAGAAGGATAAATTTATCTCTAGCATTTCTCTCTCTATCTTTATCTCTTAAACTCACGTGTGTGAATTTTTCGACATAATTTTTTGACAACATATTCTACATAGGCCAAAAATCTGGGCAGGTTGAGTTTCTAGGCATATTCTGGGAGGCCAAAATTTTCCTAGGGAGATCAAAGAGGGCCAAAGTTTTGAAGGGCAGAAGTTTGACTTTACTTTAGTTAACTAGAGGGATGCTTGACCAAGTTTTACCATTGCTTGTTGATCAATTTGATCTCATATTTGACTAGCAACATTAGACGTATCTCTTATTGAACTGAAGAATTTTACTAAGGAAAAGGTTGTTGGATTTTTACCGAAAGTGGGTTTTCCTAGGGTATATCTTTTGTTCTCTTTGTGTATTTTGATCTATACTATCCTTATGCTTTTATGGTTCAATTTCTAAAGCATAATTTCTTAATGATAAACTATAATTGTTAAAAAGAATATCTACATTATTAGCAGTAATTATCAGTATTTCATAAATTTGTTCTTGTATCTATTGCACTTTAAAAATAAACATGATATTATAGCTTTTTCTATGAAAAGGAAATTTGGACCACTCTTGAAGAAGATATCTACAATCTACTTTATTATATGTAAGCATGGGTTCCTCTATGAACTATAAGCAAATTGGAAGGAGTTATAAATTTCAAGTCTTGAATGATCTCTTGGTTATTTTGAAAGGAAAGGTCGTTGATCCTTCAAATAGTGAAGGAAAAATGAAATATGAGAAGGATGACATCACAACTATGAGCATCTTTGTAGACTCTACCAAAGATCACTTGATTCCTTATGTTTCATGTCTTCAATCTTAAAATTAGAGGTATGATTCCCTAAATGGATTATACTATCAACAACATTGGTCAAGCAATGCATTTGAAGAATTAGCAGCATGATGTTAAGATGACAAGAAATGATAGTATAACCCCATATTTCATGAGGAATTTAGAACTAAGGTATCAACTTCAAGCAATTGATGAAGTAATTTTTCAAAAAAGAAATACTAACTACAACACTTAATGGTCTACCAAATTCATGGGACTCATTTTCATTAACTATATTTTCTAGAATGGATATCGTAGAGTTTCAAGAAATATGGACAACATGTACTCAAGAAGAATCAAGACTCATGTAAAAAGGAAAGATTCAAATATCTGATGAAGGTGACTCTCAAGAATATGCACAACATTTCAAGAAGGTTGGATGAAGAAATAAGTTTGGGTTCCAAAGTAGAAATGAAGGATGAAAGATTGAAGGAAGAACACCTTCTCCTCAAGGGGAGAAAAATATGTCAAAGGTTCAATGTTATCATTTGTCACAAATTTGGTCAATACAGAAGCAATTTCCTTGAAATATTTAATGGTATAAAAATAAAGGGAAATCAACATGTTACCATGGAATAAATCGATGAAATTACGAAGAAACCTAAGAACAAAGATCGATGTACCAAATACTTTTTCTACTTTTTTTCTCTAACAGGTTCTATAGTCGATAATGAGGATTTGTGGCTAGTAGATAGTGTTTCTTCAAGTCACATGATGGGAGATCATGACAACCACAAAAGTCTAATTGGAGGAATGTTTTCTTCAAAGGTAGAACTTGGACACAACAACATTTATGTGGGAGAAATCATTGGAAAGAATTCTATGGAGCTAGAATCAAGTGAAAAAATTCATCTTAGAAGAATATTATATGTACCAAGTTTGAAAAATAATTTGGTTTCCATTTCATGTTTTGAAGATCAGGGAGATAAAGTAGCATTTTTTTATGGAAAATGTCATTTATGGACTAAGGGATTTGGTATAGATTTTGTTAGAGTAATTTGAGTTCATGAAGGAAGGTTGTATATACTCTTGAAGAAACCTATTCAAGCATTACTACATAATGAAATGAATCCATGTGAACTTTGGCATAGAAACCAGAGAAAAAGTGTTGGTTACATCAATGTACTATAAATGTATATCATGTCAATAATATATGAAATCTAATGTTTATCTTTCACATATGCTTATTATATTCCATATGAGTTTAACATGGTATCAAAGTGGGCATTCTCCTGTGATGCTCAATTTTGAGCCACTGATTTTGTGATTTCTATGTGCATGAAAGTTCAACTACGAGTCCTGCATTTGATGAATATCCTATTAGCTAATTTTAGATGCATTTTTTGCCTTAGTAACTCCTTTTTGATGCTCTTTCTATTCTAACAATCTTCTTTCTGATGGTTTCTCCACTCTAAGGCCCTAACATATGTGCATCACTTATACACATAACGTTCTAGCCTCCATACCCACATCGTTGTCTATTGGTGTGTTGGTTGAACTCTATTGAATCCATGTGTGTTGAGCCAAGTCCCTCTGATTGATTCATTAATTAAGAACATGTCTTGTTGATCGATTCTTTAATTCATGTCATATGTGTTGGCTTAAGTGAATATAACTTTCATATATGTTACATTCTTTTCTCTCTCTTTTCTGTCTTCATCATCCTCTTATGATCCTTCCAAGCTGCCCTTCCATTAACTTGTTGGTTTTAACTCAAAGAATATGTGTTGTCCCCAGTTTCTAAAACAACATCATTCTCAGAAGTAGTTGAGCTACTATGCTTAGATTATGTTATGATATTTTCTAAATCCCTATCCAATCCTTCTTCAGATATTTGATCAGCAAAGATTGAAATTGGAAAAGAATCCACATTGGTATCAGATTCCGCAACTTTCTCTTTGCAAATATTTTTAAATGAGCTTAGATTTGGCTATTTGCTTATTAGTTTCCATGCACATATTTTGTAGAGAAGGTCCATTCAATACCACGAATGTATCACTATTATTATCTCCTCTTAGCGTATAATATCAGTCTATGGCCTTCTTTGAATGTCAATTTTACCTATCAAAATTGCGCTGAAGCACTCTGCCCTTTCTTCGCGCCTTTCCTCTAATCAACATATCTACTAAAAATTTTGCACTAGTTTGACTTGTTAGATACACACATTGATCTTTGAAGCAACAAAATCGATGATCTATTTTCAGAGTAACTCATCAGAGGGAGACAAATCCACTGTTTTTTGTTATCTTGCTT
Source organism: Pinus taeda (assembly GCA_000404065.3). NCBI lineage: Eukaryota > Viridiplantae > Streptophyta > Pinopsida > Pinales > Pinaceae > Pinus > Pinus taeda. The sequence continues at coordinate 12,836 of APFE031358205.1, forward strand.
TTGTAGCATGAGCCAACCATACACCAAGTGATCCCAATCTGCAGTCTTCTACTTTACTACCACCTATTCCTTGCTGCTCTGGTGGTTCCACAAACATAAAATGTTCGTTCGTTGATGGTGATTTTATATGTGTAAAGATGTTGGTTCATTGGTGATTTCTACATTATAAACTTGTTGTATCTCTACATGAATTATTTCAATGTATTGTGGTGATATATATTATTGTATTGTTTTTTTCTATCTGCGTTGAAACCAACTTTCTATTTACATTCAATGCATTGTGATCATTATTCAAAAGAAAGTATGCTTACCAATTTGGAGGAAGAGGATTTTCAAGACCATAAAATATAATTCCACAATATTATATGATACTTACAGGTAAAGAAGTTTGTATAGTACCCTATTACATAAAATAGCATCAACTGATCTTGACTCTATTGACAAGAATTGAAAACATTTAATTAAATGTATCAAAATCCTAAATAAAATTTCAAATCAACTTTGGAAAAAAAGGATGACTAGATGTTATAAGTGGGTGGTGCTCCTTCCTCATTGATCCATAGGTGTCATCGGTTTTTTAAAGTGTAAGTTTGACATTTGAGAAAATGACTGAAATTACTGATGTATTAGAGGTGCTAAATACTTTAATACACTCCATTGTTTGTGATAAAATAAAGATTAACAAAGCACCCTATCTGACATTCAAATATTCTTGCAAAATGCACAAGACAAGATTAAATTTTTGCAGCCTGAATCTTAGCTAGAACAAGAAGAATTAAAGGAGTGGAGTCATCATTCGGAAACTGTTTCTATTTATAACATTGAAACGAACTCCCATAAGCAACAAGCCTATAATGTTACAGTTGATCCAGTGCCCAATGAAGCAACAAAGTTACATGTAGATGCAGAAGTTCAATTTTCACTTCCCAAGCCAATCATCAGACCTTAGGAAGAACTTGTCCACAAGAAGCACATAACAGGTCTTAAATATGATAAGGAGGTGTCCTTTTATATTTCAAATTACTCAAAGCCCATCCAGTTTAAGAGTGCTAGACTTATTCATGATAGTTCACCCTTAGTTGTTCCATATTCTATGCCTCTTTCACAATAGCCACAATAGATTGTCAAATGGAAACAGTGTGACCGAGTTAGTCATATGAATATCAATTTTTTTTATCTTCATATGTGTAAGAATTGTGAACAATCTAGTCATTCTTCACACCAATGCTTCAAAAACAAGCCTCCTGCAAGAATAAAGATTCATCTTGGATAGATCACTTCTTAGCAATGGGCTTCAACAGCCAAGAAGATGTTTCTCTCATACAACAGGATTTGTTCTCAAATATTAAAAAGTCTTGCAATTGAGATATCTTCCTCTTCTAACCTTGTATCTAATAGAGGGGGGAAGTGATGGTCATTTACAAGTTTCAAAGCCACACCAAGTGAGCCTAAGCCACAACCTGCGATACTAGATTTAGAGTTGTAGCCAAAGACATAGATGCCATTAAGCATGTCTTCAGTTGCTGGTCAACCTTAAACCATCTATGCAGTTCTAATACTTCCCTTCAAAGAATTGGGGACACTTCCTCTAGCAGAAGACTTCAACTTCTTGCCAGTTTTGAAAGAGTTCCAGGAATTCCATTAAGCATTCCATAGTTGGTGGTCATCCTTAAACCACTGCAGCTTGTAGACCTGCCTTTTTCAAGTTGAACGTCTCCCTCTACAAAGCATTAGGGACGCTTCCTCTTGTAGAATATTTCAACTTCTTGCCAGACTTGGAAGAGTTCCAAGAACCACACTAAGCATTCAAGTGTTGGTGGTCATCCTTAAACCACTCCCCTCATACCAACATTTCAGAGAGCACATTTAGCATAGTGTTGTCATCTATATTTTTTCACATTTTGTATTACAACTCTCTTCTTGGACTCATACATACCCCTTCAGATTAAGGGGGGGAATCTTGGACACATTATCGTTTACGGGTTGGAGTGGAATGCGAACAACCACCGGAGTCCAAGAGACAACTTGGAATATGAATCTAAGGGTCGCATTAATAAACTATAAATGTATATCATGTCAATAATATAACCAATCTAATTCTTATATTTTACATATGTTTTTTACATTCTATATTAGTTTAACAGGAAGAATTGTCTTAGAGGCCCGATATTACACAAACAGAGTGTGTCCTTTCAGCATCAAGATCATTTAGCATCAAGCCTAGAATTACTCAGATGGAGTGTGGCCTTTGCAGATTCACCATGTGTCAAATATTGACAAGAATGATTGTGAACCAAGACTAATATGTAAACCATGTGTCATAAAAACCAAAATTATGGTTACTAGTTGATGATAATGATGTAACATGCGCTAGGAGTATTGAACCAGATTATGGTGAGGAGACGCCATAGACAAGAGGTGTTGACCATAATTATGGTACTGTGTTTATTTTGTTGATTTATCACGTGTCAAAGTTATTTGGATAGAATTATGGTTGTTGAACGATGTCGATATTATTGTTGATTTGTTATAACTTTTTCTTAGATAAATTTGTTATCATAAATAACATTTATCTAGTCATTATGAATACATCCTTAGCTAAGAGAGAGTGTTGAATTTTGTAACTATGGTCATTCTTCATAGTCTATATTTTATCCCTTGTAATGTATAATGAATTTGTAAGGCATGTTCTTCATGTCATTTTCATTGATTATCCCTTGAAAGAAATATTATTATACATGTTCCTCGTATTGGATTTAAAAGAGAAAACTTTGAATTTTGAAGGGAGACACCTCTTATCAAAGGAATAACACTATATAAAGTGTATTCAAACTCCTCCACAAAGCACCATTTGAACGGACACAGAAATATTTTTTTATTGGGCATCTAAGAAAATGAAAAGACAAACAAAGAAGGAAAATAAGGCAAAATCATTTGTAGCATCTCTCTCTCTCTCTCTTGAACTTCGATGTCTGAAATTATGGGTAGTTTATGGGTAGTCCAAAGTTCTAGATAGACCGAAATGATGGGTAGACCATGTTTCTAGGCATATTCTAGGAGTTTGAAATTCAGCCTAGGGAGATTAGAGAGGGCTAAAGTTTTGAATGGTACAAGTTTGACTTGCCTTGAACTTACTAGAGGTATGATTGACCAAGTTTTACCATAGCTTGTTGATTATTTTAATCTCATAGTTTACTAGCAACATTAGATGTATCTCTTTTTGAACTAAATAGTTTCTCTAAGGAAAAGTTTGCTTCATCTTCCCCTAAGTGGGTTTTCTCAAGATAAATCTTGTGTTTTCTTTGTGCAATGTGATCTCTAATTACTTTATGCTCTTACTGTTGAGTTTATGAAGTGTATTTTCTTAATGATAAGATGGAATTTCTGGAAGGAAGATCTACATCATTAGATGTAATCAGTACTATTTCAGAAATTTGTGCTTATTTCTATTGCGCTTAAAAAATCAACACTAAATGGTCATCTCAAGGAGATTTATGATATTCCTTCAAGATCTCTCGGTGGAGACTACATTACTTAGGCACATAGATGTTCCCACCAAAATAAAAGTTTCGATCACAAACCCAAAACATCCTTGTCTTGGCTTCCTTCACCTTCTTCCAAAGCTTCTTCATTGATGGATTAACGTCCAACCACTCATTAGTCACATAACTTTACAACTCATCCTCCTCATGTGTGGCTAGGTGTTTCCTTCTACTGAAGGAATCCACTTTAGCATTGAGATAACCCAAAACTACACTTAATGGACATGAAAAAAACAATGTAGAGGTCATGTCAACATGTGTTGTTAGGGGACAACTTGGGTTGTATCATAAAGTAGCTCACCACTATGTTATATGTCTTGATCACAAATGGTCCACCAAAAGAGTAATGGCTACATACATGTAAATAATGCATTATTGTGGCCATGTCCTTCCAATGAACTTAGTACCTCCTCACTTGATACAATAACTTCCTTCTCTTGAAAGCTATCGAAAGCCCATGATATCTCAAAACTCCTCTAGTATAAAATTTTGAAGAATTCTTTTGTACTTAGAATGGTTGGTGAAATTCTGGAAGCTTCAATAATTAGGTAGAAGTAATTGTTTGTTTTATCTCTTCAAATTTAACCCTACTCATATTTTCTCTCTCCATGTTCTCTCTTTTCTCAAGAATTTAGTGAGTTGTGTGGAAATATTGAAGTAGCGCCTCATAAGTATCCTATAGTAGTTGGATATCCCACAAAACACCCTCACATCATGCATATTATGTGGTTACTCTCAATCCTCAATTTCCTTTAGCTTCACAAGGTCCATATGAATGCATCCTTATCTAATCAAATGCCTCAAAAATAATATCTCAATTTTCCAAAATACACATGTGGACTTCTTCACATACAGTTAATGCTCCGTTAATGTGTCAAATATTACTACGAAATGCTTCTTATGGTCCTTTATACTCTCACTCTACACCACAATTTCATCCAAATGAACCATAGAGAACTTGTCCTAGAAGAAAAAAAACAGTGTTCATCAAAGTGAAAAATGGTGTACATGCATTACATAGGTCAAAAGGCATCACTAAGAACTCAAAGCTCGTGTATCTCATCACCATGGGAATTTTCAACTTGTATCCCTCTGTAATTCACACCTAATGATACCATGTTTCAAATACAACTTCACGAACACATGGGCCTAGGAAAAGTTTCAAGGAAATCTAGCACAAGTGGTAATGGATACTAGTTTTTCACTGTTTGCCTATTTAATGACCCGTAGTCAAGGAATAACCTTAGTTTTTTCGTGTCCTTCTTCTTTTGGACAATATGGGGACTAAAAACAACATATGAAACCTATATCAATTAACTCAGTCAACTAATGGTTCAAATCCTCCAACGCTAGCTCAAAAAATTGATAAGGATCTCTCATCAATGGCTATCCTAGCTATGGCTCTATATGATGTTCAACAACAACCTGATGTGGGAGCACTTTTAGCAATGCAACTGGAATCTTGTCCATAAGGTCGTCCTATAGGTTAGATAACTCAAGTGGGGTCGTTGTCCTCACTACATCCTTTACAAATTCTTGAATTATTGTTGCATAAAGATGCAATCTTAGGCACCATGTCTCCCTCTTCATGCTCATTGCAAACAGAAGATACACCCTTGATGCTAGCTTATGTGTACTTATGTGTATTGTTGTATATATTTCTCGAAGGTAGTCCTTGGCTGCAAAACTATGTTGAGAAACCCACTCGAGCAAACTTTAGGTTCAAGCTGGCCCTCGAACCATAGGGGGATCCCTCAAGTGTTACAAGGAATTTTTTTAACACTGTTCACTCTCACTGGACCACAAGATTTGAAGCAAAATGGCTAGATCTATTATTTATTGTAGGTGGTTGTTGATGAGTATTAAAACTCTACTCAGAAATAAATACCTCCCTTACTGAAACTTAATCAAAGGACCAACGTAAAGCTTTGACGAAATAACATAACTTAAACGAGTTTGGTAGATGAATAGAAGACAAATTAGATAAATACGTATTCATGTTGAATACTTAATCAATTATATATAGTATATTTGTGTAGAAGAACTCTACAGCCAAACAGATATACATTCAAGAGGTGACAGAAGGAAACAATTAAATGTTGTAGAGGAGTTTATTTAAACACACGATTCAATTAACTAATCTCATTGTAGATGATACTTTGCAGCAGTTTGTCATGAAGGTTGATACTAAAACCTAGTGTTGCCCTATCTCTGATGTTACCTTGAACATAAGAAGAAACAAATTATGAAATGACAGGGAAAGACATACATGAGAAACAAATTATGTCAGGAAACTAAAGCTAAAATACTTCAATTAAAATTCCTGTAATAAAAGTCTTTACAAAAATGTCAGGGTTTTTGGCATCAAAAGTCAAACCTTTACATTGAAATTGAAAGAATATATAGAACATTACACCCAACTAACTATGCCTACAGTTTTAGAATAAATATATGAATAATATACTAAAATAAAATGAATCTCTAAAAAACTGTAGCAAATATGGAGCGGATTGAAAGCCTTGTGCCCCAAAATCTGGGAACTGGCTCAATGATTATTGATTGATTACGTTTATTCTTGAAATCGGTTGCCCATTTTTTGTCACAAATCTACGTTAATCTTCTATGTGTTGATATTTTGCCTCAAAATCTAGATGTTGTTGAAGATGCTCCCTAAAACTCGGTTAATATTCCCATAATCTGGTTGAATGATGGATTTTTATAGAATTGATTAAGCCCACGTCCTTTAATAAAATATTTTGATAATTCAATTATCTTAATTATCATTCATGTGCTTAACCATTATCAAAAAATTTGAAAAAGATTTGGAAATCATTGATTTTTTGTCAATCTTTAATTTTCAAAAATGTAAATCTAAAATTTTTGGGAATAAGATATTTTGATAAAAATATTTCCCAGAAATATATAAAATCATATTTCCATATTTCCATGATTTCATAAATGAAAACTTAAAATATTTTGTCAAATGATTTTATAAAACCATTCATTGTTTGAAATCCATGTCTTGTTTTGACGTGTAAAATTGTTCATTTCCTCGTGAATTTCATCAATCAAATCCCAAAATATTGCTTAATACACCCATCAATGGTTTTGAAAACCAAGTCTTGTAATACTTCTCCATTGTAGCATATATTTGTTTATTAATTTCATAAATGAAATTTACAAACATTTACCCAAAACCATCCATTGTTTTCATATTTAGTTTTGGCCACTCTTGGTACACTTATGAATGAATGAAACTTCATAAACAATTGTCATTTTTTGTAAAAAAAAATGGATAAAAAATTATCCAAATTTTTTCTTCACGTACATTTCCCTTTATTTATAATTATTTCCTCCTCATACCAATGCAAAAAAATCAATTTTCTGCTATGTAAACTTTCGTTTTCAACTCTGTAAAAATTGTTTCACAGTGAGGAAATCTCTTTATAACATTGGAATGATTTGTTTTTAAATGTACTTCTAAAACATGTATCTTCATGTTTACCTACATGAGGATATATTTTGATTGTTGACCTAACCTCCTCTTCCTTGAACCTTTCACCTATAAGCTCATTTCAGAAAAAATATGACTATAAACAAGCTCCCTCCATTATTTCCCTCGATACACACTTCATCATTTTTAAATTTTCTTGCACACCTAGCATACATATAATTTTAAATTTTCTTGTATACCTAGTAGACATTCTCAGCTTATATTTATAAATTCAAATCAATGTAAAAAAGTAGTTTTACAATGTTCTTGCAGGGGTAGTAGATGGTAAATGCTTTAGGTAGGGGTCGCACAATGCATGAGATGAAGGAAATTATAAAAAGAGGTAAAAGCGAAACAACTTTGCAGAGGGAGGGGTTAGGTTAAAGGTTGGATAAGCAACCCCTGCAAACCATTGATTTAGCATTTCACACATCTCCATGCATTATAGATTATGGTGGTTTAATGTGTGAAGGGAGGGGTGGGGACATAGATTTGATTTGACCCACTAATTTGACTTTTTGATCATGTTGAATACGTGGTAACAAATGTAGTCCTCATCATTAGAGATTGCTTTGACTCGATATTTTTAACATTAATTTAATATTTTATATAAATAATTTTTATAAAAATATAATTATATATATTTTATAAAATTAAAATTTATTTAAAATCAAAACTATTAAAAATAACTCAAAAACATTTATAAAAATCTCAGAGAAAATTCATCCTTTATTAATGGAAAGACTTATATGCAATGATATATAAAGGAAGGCATTTGTGAAGGCAATGATAAGATTGAAGGTAGAAAAATTTGGAAAATTTCAAAAAATAAAAAATCAGTAACTTATAAAGGTATGAAAAAGTTACAACATGTACAACCTACAACATGTTCTCACCAAGTATAATCAACTAGCCCAACCATTGTATCACAAAAGCCTTGTTAACCTTGAGAAAATTATCCCCCAATATAACCTAAAACTCATCCATCGATAACATAGTGAAACTAATACAACCATGCCACTTCCCCCCCCTATATTTGAATTCAGGACGAAACACCTCTTACTGACTTCTCTTTGGAATGTACTTCTTTCACTGCGCTACAACCTTACTTGTAGTTACTTTCAACCCATGTTTGCTCACCACATTTTCCCTAATGAATATTTTTTATGCACCCATGTCCACAAGTGCTTGGACTATAATTGTACATATGCTTATCTTGTCATGCACGAGGACACCAATCCTTATACTAGAGGAGCTCTACCAAGTTAGGTGTTACATGAGCAATAAAAGGAATTATAACCCACAATACCTCTATGATTGCACCTTCTAACAAAACCCATATTGTTCCCTCGAATTAGTCAACATGTGGCATGCATCTTCTTCTCAAAGCTATGGTTAGGTGATCTCCATTGCTTGGGTCATACAATCTATCACATAATGGAAGAGGATATATTCAGGGTTGAGCAGGCTGTCATCTTTTAGGCACATGGACTAACACCTTTTCAACATATGATCTGGCCAACTCGATCCTACTTAACATGAACTATGCATACACTTTGTTCTAGAAGCCATCAAATGTGTGCCCAAAAATCATACTTTGTCTCTTTCCCCTTTGACCTATCTACAGGACAAATATTTTTCCAGAATAAAGGACATTGTTGTGGACAAAGGCCTTTATTTACAACTCAGTTCTTGTAGAGCGGTAGGGGACATAGGTCTCCCTAGTGAGTTAGTTGACGAGTGGAACAAATGCATTCTTCTCCTTAAGTTGATTGGTTTTACTTTAGCTAAGGAGGAAAGTTAGTTAACCTGGAATGGAAATATGGTCAAAGGACAACTTATAGTCAAAGAAATATACTCATACTTATCACATGACCAATCATTTGATCCTTGGTGGTTTCAAGTATGATAGAAATGGGACATCCCACTGAACTTCAAATGTTTATGTTGGTCGATGGTCCATGATAAAATCCTCATATGGACAAATCCGCTTAAGAGAGGTTGGGGCCTCAAAGATGTGCTTCATGTTTGGTATCTTTGGAAGACATAAACCACCTTTTCCTTAAGTTCTCTTTTGTTGTTGTTGTGTGGTATGTCCTAGACATTATATATATGCAACATGGGAACAGTCCTTGGTGGGCGTTTTCCTATCAAAGTGGTTCGTGGAGCACAAGGAATATATCCCCCCCTTTTTATATAATTTGAGGGATTTGGAGAGCGAGAAATGCTAAGATATTTAAGGGTCACTAACATTAAGATCTCAACATTCCTTTTAGAGAAGGGCCCCTATGATCAACAAGGAACCAAGAAGATGCATAATTATGAAGGATATATGGACCAAGTTACCAATCAACTTATTTGATGGGGCATCATCTTCAAGGAGACGGTACCAAGATGTTGATTGTCATGAGGTGTAGTGATTTCTATAAGTTTAAATTGAGCAACGGAAACAGTTGTAATACGAGAGCATAGTTACTAGCATTTGGGGTATCCTTTATGGTTCCAAGTGGTTGGGCATTGTTGAGATTGATGTGTTTGAAGATTCTACGCTGATCGTTGAGTGGGCGAATCCACGATCGACTCTACCGGTTCCAGCCCTTTCCCACTGGATGATAAGGATTAGGTCTTTGATTTTGTCTTTTTTGAGGATCATTTTCCCTTGCATATACATAGAACAGAACATTGGAGATGATATGTTATTAAAAGAACGGTGAGTGAGATCCTGGGTAAGATATATTACCATGTCTTTTCCAATAGCAGTGTCTTGTGGACAAATGGAGATATGAGGGAAGTCAATGCCCAATTTTTTGTCTTTTTTGTTTAGTAGGGGCTCCATCCTGATTGTATATTTGGTCAAAAATCTTTATTGTATTTGCTGGATTTGATTTTAGATATATCATAATCTGTACTAAATAAATTAATGTTTTTTGAAAATCCATAAATGAAAGTTACATATATTAAATCTTTTTCCCTATTTTTAATTTCCAGAAAATGAACGCTTAATACCAAAAATATCATGGAAGAAATCCTATATCATAATATGATACTAAATAGATTAATCATTTTTTAGAAGTCCATAAATAAAAGTTACATATATTAAATCTTTGCCCCTATTTTTAATTTCCCGAAAACGAACACTAATGACAGAAATATCATTGAAAAAATCCTATATAACTGTAAACCTTCCTTATTTTGAATGAAAAGAGAGTTGACTTTTTTCTTTTAAAAAATTTAAACTTAACCATAAAATCGACCAAATGCTAAGTTCTCATTTGTTGCAGTTAAAATGGTTTTAACTTTTTGAAAGCTTTTCCGGCAGATTTTTCCGGCAAAATCCGGCAGCAATTCATTGGAATCCCAACTTTGATAGCTAGTTTCTGCACAATCAATGGCTCCCAGGGGTTTTCCAGGGTGCTGAATCCAAATATGCAGTTAAAAAACCATTTTAACTACTAAAACTCAAGATTTAACCTCATTTCTTCGGCCGGATTCCGTCACCAGAATCTCCAAAAAGTCGCATTATAGACAACTCCCAATATAACACCCCCGCGCCGTGATGAGAGAGAAAAAAACGGCGCGTGGGTGTTATATGGTGTTAAACACCGCGCCATATCAGGTTCATTTAATTTTCAATAGTCGCATATTTAGCATTCGCCCAATACTTCGGTGAAGTGCGCTCATGTTGTGCGACCACGGGCACCCGTGGTATGATGGTACGTGGGGTGACTTGTCTCGTTCTGTGCGGGTGCCCCCGGTCTTGCCATGACGGCCTTACAGCGATATTCGTGCTCACGTGGTAACCATAATCCGATGTTAACGGCGGAAAAAGAGCCCGATGGTCCGGCCCGGTCAGAACGTCAGAACTCGGGAGTCGGACCGCGCGCTGCTGCGGCGTCACAGGATGGTTTTGCCTCCGGACTGCCCTAGCCTTTGCCCGTAAGCCTTGATCCCCACCCTCTGATTTTATTTCCCAAATATAAAGTTATGAACAATACCTATTACCGACCAGTGGATTTGCAGGTGCGATTCCTTAGATGATATGGCTTTAGTCAGTATTCTGTCAGCCTGCAGGACTTTTCGGTCGTAGGCAGCGAGGATAGCAGAGAATGGGTGGTAGGCATACCACCAGTGACCAATTCACCTAAAATGTTTGGGAGGGTTGTGGGGAATAAGCCACACGTGCCTACCAATTCACCTAAAATGTTTGGGAGGGTTGTGGGGAATAAGCCACACGTGCCTACCATTTCCGTAGCAATTTTCAATGTAGGCCTACGGGTGGCCCAGTTAGGTCTGCAACCCTACTTAATATGCAGACGAATTATCCAACCTGCTGGGCCACGGTTATAAATAGTTGTGGATTTATACATCTATTAATATATAAAACAGTATATGTGAATCTTTGGATTTAGCCAGGTATAAATTTTAATGGATGGTATATATTATTTTATACAATAATAAAATTATAGTTCCACAATTATTGATCATTTTGGGTGTTCTAACTAGCCTGAGTTAGAAAATTTAAAAAACAACATTAAGCCACCATTAACCAAAAAAACTATTCACAATTTGATAATTTATTTACTTATATCCAATAATACGATATAATAGGTATATACAGCCCTGGACATTAACTGCCACGAATAACCAAATATAAGTCTGGCCAGGATGGTCCTGGTCCTCCCGTCATGTTATGGCCTTGTGTTTAAAATATCAGCGGTTGCCCAACAGAGAATTAACAACTTCCGTTCGTTTAAATATGTGCAGACATTTTTGTGCATTATTAGTGTTTCAAAGGTATATTTGACAAGTAGTTTTATTAGTATTTAAATTTTTGTAATATGTTTTAATGTGGAGGATACAAGTAATATGAAAATAAGTTTTATCACCAACTTTTGTTTAAGGTGTTTTGGTGTTTAAGGTGTTTTGGTGATTAAAATCTATTTGTAAGTAGTTCTACTCTTATTCAAATCTTTAAAAGCATCACTCATATACGCCTAATGTAAGAAGATATAAGGCATATAAAAAGAAACTCGATCATCAACTTCTACCTCTGAAATTTTAGTATTTGAAAAAAACTTTCCAACCAATAAACTCAAGGGACATAACTAGATCTGAAACAATGCCCAAACATTGTTTGAGCCATGAAGCGAAAGAAACTTCTCCCTACAGAGTTACCTTAATTTTTATAATATCAGGTCAATTTTTGCCCCAACATTGTTTGACCCATGCGGTGAAAGAAGCTTCTCCCTACAGATTTACCTTAATTTTTATAATATCATGTCAATTTTGAAAAATTAAAATACTATTGCAATTTTGAAAAATTAAAATAAGACTATTTATTTTAATAATTTTATAAAGCTGACTTCTAAAACTTACAAAACGTAGATTAAGAATATCGAAAACTTAAAATTTAGATTACCTTTTGGTAGAAGGACACTGAAATATTCATCGATTTATATGTATTTTTAATATTTATAAAATAATTTTATAAGGCTGACTTCTAAAATTTACGAAACGTAGATTAAGTATATTGAAAACACAAAATTTAGGTTACTTTTTGGTGGAAAGGACACTGAAATATTCATCGATTATAATGTATTTTAATATTTATAAAATATATATTTATTTGTATTATATTTAAAATTAAATTTATAGATAGTTTAATTGACATTATTTTATTAAAATTGAAATATAAATATTATATTTTATTTATTAATTAATTTTTATTATTATTTTGAATGGAGCCAATGATTAAGAGCATGTGTTTTATAAAATATTTATATTTTATTTTATTAATTTATATTTAAAATCAATTTGAGTGGGCTTAATGATTAAGAGTATGTGTTTTCTCCTAAGAGATCAGACGTTCAAAACCAAAGGGGTAGAGTATACATGACTTCGTAGACTTATTAGTTGCACAGATGTGGGTCCCTTGTCCTACAAACAAGGGAGTCTCATAAACAAATTTGGTATGAGTCAAATGGATGTGCCGAGGTGGGTCCCTTGTCCCACAAATAAGGGAGTCACATACACAAATTTGCTATCACGCTTGGTTGTGCCCTTAAAATTAGATAATTGTTGAGAAATGGCAACAAGATGTCTCAATTTAATTTGTCCTTGAATTAAACAAACTGAGAATTAAAATTGAATTATATTCTCATAGCAACTTGTAAATAGTTAATTAAGTTTAGTTAACTTAATTAGCTTAGGAATTTCCAGTTGGAAGTCTTTTTACACTCATGTATATGTTCTCCCTAAGTTTTAGGGGTCTAGTATGAGTTTAAATTGAGTTGGAAATTAGATCACTCAATTTACTATGTTAAGTTCAGTTAAATTAGTTCTAAATTATTTTTGGAACTAATAGAGGACTAACAGTGAGTTCGTGCACTAAAGCATCCACTAGTGCTACTCCACTTAACTGAATATTTCCTCATGAGAAACTCATGCATATTAATTCATAAAAAGACCTAGTTGAGACTACAATGTAGGGACAACGTACTATTAGTTGTATGATTTACTGAGTTGTACAGATCATGCATGCAATCAAGAATTGGACCTAATTTGGATTGTGCAGTTTTGGAAGCATTGGATTCCCATTAATATGGGCTTATTCAGCCATAGGAATTGTGCAAGGAAATAGGGGCTTGGAGAGCTGCAGAATTGGCTAAGTCTTCGCGAATAACTAGCTTGTAAGCTAAGAGAGTTGAGCATACTTGTGCAGAATTATTCTTGTGAGAACATGCTTTGTATCTTCACCCATTTTATGATATACACAATACATATAGCAGGGTTTTGAGCAGTGGCTTTCCCTAGATACATCTTGTGTTATGTGTCGTTGATTTGTCTTCTTCTTGTTCTTATTGTTTTGATCGATCTATTGGTTTCTGCTGGTTAAGTAGGAGTAGATTCTTGTCATGTGCTTTAGTAAATTGCATGAGCTTGTGAATCCACATGATTTTCTACATGGTATTAGAGCTAAGAACAATATAGTGAAGGATATTTTGAAGTTTTGAGTTTTAGGTTACAGGTGAAATTTAAATTTTCAATACATACTTCAGGATCGACAAATGGAGTTCTACGGTTTGCGGCTCAAGTATGCTTTGAAAGGTACTGCGAATTTTATAGCATGGTGGGACATAATGGAGGGTTGTACTAGAGGATAATGGCTTTAAGGAATTCGTTGATCAAGAAATTCATAAGCCAACAACATCAGATGCACATAATTTGGTCAAATGGAAGAGGTGTGTGGTGAACGCAAGGCAGATAATCGTTGATGGAGTTCAAGGCAACATTGTCTCGAGTCTCCATGACAAGGAAACTTCGTATGCTATTTGGAAAGCATTGGAAAACTTGTATCAGAACAACAGTGACAAAAGGAAATTTGTGCTGAAGGACAAACTTCGAAAAATGAAAGTGGAGAAAGACGAGACTATTCCAAAATACTTGAGCAAGTTCACTCAATATCGTGATGAAATTGGAAGTCTTGGAATCACAGTTGCCAAGGATGATATGGTGGGTCTTACTCTTCTATGAATCCCAAGGAATTTTCATAGTTATCAGGATTTTGTTAATGATCGGGAGAAGCTTCCAAATTAGGAATGACTGTGGTCAAATTTGATGTAGGAGGAGATTAGGAGGAACACTAGGGATGATTCTTCATCAAAGGCTGACGATGAAGAGAAATGTGCCTCAACGATTAAGGAGAATAAGGGAAAAAAAAAAAGCTTCCCATTCCAAAATTGGGTTTTTATCATAGAGGTAATAAGAAAGACATGACGAAAGTTAAGTGCTTTCATTATCATGAGCTAGGCCATTTTGCTACAAATTGTCCACTCAAGAAGTCCAAGAAGAAGTCCTCATGAGAAGAAGCAGGTGAGGCTTTGGCCTCTCAATTTGAATTGGAATTTTCCCTCCTTACATGCATGGTGTCATAAATGATGGGAAGTGTATGGAAATCACACAATAGAGCTTCATTCCACATGACTGGTGACAAAGAGTTATTTAGTGACCTAGAGGAGAAATTTTTCTAGATGCATATCAAGATGGGTGATGACGTGAAGTATAGTGTTACTAGATTTAGCATGATTAATTTCAGAGGGACCATGGTGCTCCACTCACCTTGAAGAATGTTATGTATGTGGCCAAGCTGAAGAAGAACTTTATATCCATTTCCATGCTTGAGGATAGAGGATATGATTTGACCTTCTCGAAAGGAAAGGTGTTCCTTCGACACATAGCCACAGGTTAGGTAAAGAATATAGGTATTCGGGTAAAGAATATCTATAAGTTGGAGGTAGAGGAGTGTGCTACTTTGAGGACAAAAGAAAAAAGGTTGCATAGTGGAGATGTTAGTGAGTTGTGGCATAGGTAATTGGGCCACGTGCATCATGGATCTTTGAAGATATTGCAATAGATCTCTACTAGTCTTCTCAAAGGTACGCTTGAGCAAGTTGATATATGCAAGGGGCGTACTTTGGGAAAATACACCGTCTTCCTTTCACGACAGAGACACTCGAGTAGAGGCTATTCTAGAGAGAGTCCATTCTATTGTGTGTGGATCATTTTTGAAAGCATCCATAATCAAAGACATGTATTATGTTATATTTTTTGATGACTATTCTCATAAATGTTGAATATTTCTCATGTAGAAAAATTATGAAACTTTCACAAAGTTTGGGAGTCTAAAGCATTGGTGGAGAAAGAGTCAGGAAAGAAGGTTAAATATCTATGGAGTGATAATGGTGGTGAATATGTCAAATGAGTTTAATAGCATCTATGCAATGAAAGGGATTAAACATGAGTTGACGACACCTCGTAACCCTCAACAAAATAAATGGGTTGGCTGAGAGGAAGAACATAAGCATAATAGGGGTAAAGAGGGAAATGTTGCATGATGACGACCCACCACTACACTTGTGGGATGAGGCATGCAACACAATAATTAATGTTTAGAACCATATCCGACATCAGATACTTGCGATGAAGACACAAGAGGAGGCTTTTTTGGTAAGAGGCCAAATGTTGGTCACTTCAGGATTTTTAGTTCATCGTTATATTTTCATGTGGCCAAAGATGCATGGAAGAATCTTGAGCCAACAACGGAGTTGGCAATATTTGTGTGGTACACTGATACACCTCACAACTATCAGGTGTACTTTCTGACCAACAAGATAACAATGGTTCAGAAGGATGTCAGATTCGATGAGGAGAAGGCCATGCGAGTTTCCCTTGAGAGGGAGTTTGAGCTACATGTGGATGAGGATCATTTAGATCTTAAGGTTGAGGAGTCTTAGATTGATGTGGAGCAACCACATGCAGATGATTTGGGAGTGGAGACATCCACTAAGGTAGAGTCTTCTAGAGAGGGAAGAAAGCACACCAGGGAGGCTGACAATTTATTGGATGATGTATGAGAGAATGTGGAAGCACCCACTTCTTAGCACAGGAAGAGGAGGTAACGTGAGAGATACACTAAATACATGGCTCTTACAGGCAAATGTGTTGTTACAGTGCCATCTTCCTTTAAGGAAGCATAGAGCAGCCCATTTTGGGTTGATGCCATGGTGGGGGAATATGACCCCATAGTTCGTAATCGTGTTTGGGATGTGGTTCTGTGATCGAAGGACAAGTCAGTGGTGAGCTCCTGCTTGCTTTACAAGGTAAATCAAGCTGCAAATGGTAGTGTGTAGAAGCATAAGGCTAGATTTGTGGCCCGTGGCTTTTCACAGGTAGAGGGGATTGACTACGACGAGACCTTTTCTCCTGTGGCAAGGCACTCATGAATCAAATCTATATTGGCACTATCGGCACAAACGGGTTGGAAGATATAGCATATGGATGTGAGGATAACCTTCCGTAATGGCATGATTGAGGAAGAGGTGTACATAGAGCATCGTGAAGGTTTTGAAACCTTTGACCATGATTAGCATGTTTGCTGGCTCAAGAGAGCATTGTATGGGATGAAGCAAGCACCTCGTGCTTGGTACACTAGGATAGATAGCTCCTTCACTAGGTTGGGCTTCAGAAAGAGTGAAGCAGATGCAATCCTGTACCACATAATGGTGGAAAGTAAGTTTTTTATCATTTTACTTTATGTTGATGATCTCATACTGACAGGTGATAATCAATTGATCAAATCTTGCAAGGAGGACCTTCGAAGAGATTTTGAGATGAAGGACATGGGGCTCACCCATTACTTTCTTGGCATGGAGGTATGGCAGGGAGATGGGAAGTTGCTTATGTCTCAGGGCAAGTATGCCAACAAGATACTCAAGAGATTTCACATGGAGAGCAACAAACCCATGGAGACTCATCTAGTAGGTAACTGGAGGAAGGAGCATGCTACTTCAGGGGAAGTAGTAGAAGCTACTATTTATAGGCAACTTGTGGGTGCATTCATGTACTTTGTGAACGCACAACCACATATGTGCTATGCAGTTAACTAGCTTAGTCAAGCGATGGTTAGGCCTACCAAGCTGTATTGGAAGGCAGAAAAGCATGTGTTGAGATACCTCAGGGGCACTTCTCAATATGGATTATGGTACAAACGGGCAGAGGGAGTGAAGCTTGAAAGCTTCACCGATGCAGATTGGGCAGGGATTCCATCCAAGGGAGTACATTAGGAGGGATCTTCAGCATTGGGTCAGCGGTAGTTTCTTAGTACAATAGGAAACAGAGATCGGTTGCACTCAGTTTGGCAAAGGTAGAGTACTTAGCTACAAGTCAGGCAACATGTGAGGCCATCTCAATGAGGAAGATACTAGTGGGTTTGCTTGGTTAGTAGATGGATCCAACTCTAATTTACTACGATAATCAAAGTTGTATCAAACTTTGTGAAAATCTTGTTTTTCATGATTGGTCCAAGCATATTGATATTCTATATCATCATCTTAGAGATTGTGTATTGAGGCAGATTATGTTGCTAGAGTACATTCCCTCGGAGGAGCAAGATGATGACATTTTGACAAAGGCATTGTCAAGATGTAAATTCGAGTTTCATAGAGATAGGATTAAGGTAGTTGATAATCCCTTTATTGTTGAGAGGGAGTGTTGAGAAATGTCAACAAGAAATTCCAGTTTAATTTGTTGTTGAATTTAACTGAGAATCGAAATCGAAATATATTTTCATAGAAACTTGTAAATAGTTAATTAAGTTTAATTAAGTTAATTATCTTAGGAATTTCGAGTTTGAAGTCTTTCTCTAGTCATGTATATGTTCTCCCTAAGTTTTAGCGGTTTAGTATGAGTTCAAATTGAGTTGGAAATTACATCACTCAATTTACTGAGTTAAGTTCAGTTAAATTAGTTCTAAATTGTTTTGAAACTAATAGAGGACTAATAGTTAGTTGGTGCACTAATGCATCCACTAGTGCTACTCCAATTAACTAAATATTTCCTCATGAGAAACTTATGCATGTCAGTTCAGAGAAAAACCCAGTTGAGACTAGAG
The DNA here is from genome assembly GCA_000404065.3 of Pinus taeda. NCBI lineage: Eukaryota > Viridiplantae > Streptophyta > Pinopsida > Pinales > Pinaceae > Pinus > Pinus taeda. The sequence goes on from APFE031358205.1 coordinate 31,320, forward strand.
TGTAGGGATAATGTACTATCAATTGTATGATTTACTGAGTTGTATAGATCATGCATGAAATCAAGAACTAGACCTTGTTTGGATTGCGCAGTTTTGGAAGCACCAGATTCCCATTAATGTAGGCTATTTAACCATAGTAATTGCGCAAGGAAATAGGGGCTTGGAGAGCTGTAGAATTGGCTAAGCATTGGCCATGAGCTATCTTATGAGCTAAGAGAGTTGAATATACATGTGTGGAATTGTTCTAGTGAGCACAAGCTTTTTATATTAACTCATATTTCTGATATATGCAATACAAGTAGCGGGGTTTTGAGTAGTGGATTTCCCCATATACATATTGTATTATGTGCCATTGATTTATCTTCTTCTTGTTTTCATAAAGTAGAAATAGATTCTTGTCCTGTACTTTCGTAAATTACATGAACATGTGAATCTACATAATTTTCTACAATTATATATATATATATATATATATATATATAGTCATAGTTTCATATATATAATCAATCATGATTTTATTGCATAAACCATAAAGTGAATGGAAAGAATAAAATTGTATTCTCTTGGATAATCCATCCCAGAAAAAAACCATTTGGATAAATGATATATAAAAGATATAATAACATCTTACGAAATGCTACATAATGCATTATTCCAATTTCAGATTATTTTTTTAAATAAATTTTAAATTAGCTTACTATATATAATATGCATACCAATCAGTTTTTGTTTTTATTTAAAATTTTAAGAAAAAACAAATAAATAAATTTATATATAATGTCTTTTTTAATAAATAATATAATTTATTTAAAAAAAATATTATTAATTATTATTATGTTTTTTTAATAAATAAATAATTTATTAAAAAATTATTAATTATTATTTACTAAATTGCATAATTTTTTATAGTTTTTTATAATTAAATTTAAAAATAAATAATAAAATAAAATATATATTTTCTAAAATTATTATAAGAGTAATTATATTTATATACACCAAATCAATAACAATTAAAATATATTATTGAACTAGAAGATTCCAAAACCAATATTCTCTTGAATAAATAGCTTCAAACAGTTACATTTATTAGTTAGTCGACAAGATGTTGCTCGAGGGAAATCATGCCAAACATGAAATTAGGTTAATTTTCACCGTGAATTGAAAAATGAAATACATAGAGACTCATTTGGCATTGAAGTGTATCCCTAAGTAACTCATATATATGCTAACAACTCTATTGAGGTAAAACCTTCCACTTTTTCTTAAAATTAATGATAGTCCAGAAGCATATAGCTTTCTAGTTGTCTGGTTTTGATAGTTCTTTTGTCCTGTCAACCTTAGTATGTTTAGTATACTAAACAATTTTATCTTGCTAAGACAATTTTATCTTATCCTTCAAGATAGACAATTACATTCAATATGACATTTTATTTTAAATTTCTCAAAAGGAAAAAAGTGTATTATATGGCCACTGCCTTGTCTCCCAACTTGTAGCGGGAGGGAAGTAGTGAACTCTCTGATATGAATTTTGATTAATAATCAATAAATCTAGATTAAAAAAAATAGATTTTTTTATTAAATTTGTGTTTATATATATATGATGGAGATATATAATTTTTTCATGTGGTTAATATTGGTGTTTATAAAATAGTTAAAAGATAGTAATAATTACTTAATATAATTTTATATTTTGACTTTATATATATATAGAAATAAAATAATTGAAATTGAAATTTTCTTATATTTAATTTTTATAGAGTTAGTATATGAATTTGATATGTTGGTATCATAAAAAAAAATATGAATAACAAAATAATATTTCAGTGTTAATTTAATTAAAATATTTATTGGGCACATTAAATAATATATTTTATATATGTATTATTTATATCAACTTCATATAAATATACAAAAAAATATTTGAAAAGAAAACAACACTGATAGAGATGTGAAAATCATTATGTTTTTAATTCACACATAATTTTAAAAAATATTAGTAAAACAAATATTTCAATATCCAATAGGTAAAATATTTCAATACAAACTCACATAAATTCATTTTATCTTTATATGGTCATCCACCAACAGGGACCAAAGTTAGAGGAAATGTTTCACTTTCTATCTATTATGCATTAAGAGGGATCAAAATGTACCGAAATGTTTGCACTTCTCTGGATATGGATTTGATTGTTTTCATTGCATAGTGGTTTAAAGATTTCAGAGGTGTGTTTCTATGTTGGAGGAACATGTGTAACTCCTTCCATGATCAACTTGGATTCTCGATTGAACATGCTAAGAGTTAACTTAAATCTATCTTAATTCCAAATATATCAATTGTTGAAAGGGATCAAAACATGAAATATTTGCACCTCTAGGGATTTGATCTCCCAAGCCATATGATATCTCACAAGATGGATTTTAGTTCAAATTTTTGAATTGTGTGTTCAACACTCTTAAGCTTCCTTTCATTCTCAACATGGAATTGACACTTGACATATTGAACATCATCTTAATAATGAATTTACCATGCACTAATAAGTATTAAATTAGAGGAAAGGTTTTCTTGTAAAATGATAGTTAAAATATTTCAATAAGAGATGCATAATTTGTTATGAACCGAGCTCGGAAAAAGATAGAGAAGATAGATCAACACCTTAGAATTCAGCCTCTTCGAGGGGGCAACCTCCTTTACATTACACAAATGAATGATTCTTTGATGATTCAAATGACAAAACCTCGTTTCTATATATAGGATTCTAAGGAGTCACAATATAACCTAGCTGTAACATTCCTAACCCATATTTTTTTTTTTTTTACACAGTAATATCAACAATACACGAGAAATACGAGTAACTAAATGTTAACTTTAGACGTAACCATTTGGTCCACAGGCTGATCAACCATCTAGCCTCACTATATACATAGTTATTACAACTGATGTGTCACCCTTGGCGCTCTGTGGGGTTCACACTCCGTTCCATTTTTCGGTGTGCGATCCTTAAATGATCTGTCAACAAAATTACTATGGGTGTTAATACACTGTCCTTCCGCGCAGTAAGGATTACATTGCAATCCTATTGACATTAAGTTTCACCATATCACATTAACCACTGCTCTGTCTGGCGTGATGTGGCGCGGTAGGTGAGTCCTCGGAACCCGCGGCCTTGGGATTCTCCAACCCATCGATGGTGGAGAAGAAAAGATGCTGATGCAACAGTCCATATTCTACGAGGAGGGTATTCCACTGCCTCATCGAGGGAAAAGTCTCATTCTCTTCTTTGCCTTTGGCATTTGGTTCTGTTCTGTGGTGTCTCCTCTGCATCGACTCTGCTTCAGGCGGCCAAACTGTAACCTTTGTGGGCACGATGCGGCACAGATTTCTGGCACTTGGGTAGTTCCATCTTCCACCAGGTTAATGATTTTTTTTTTCCTTCTTCCTCCGGTTGATATCAGTATTTTGATTTGGTTGCCTCTCATTCCCCGAGCTAATCTCAGTGAATCTGTTTGCAGGAATGAAAGGGATACAGTGGGTTCTAGATGATTTATTCCAGGCAACTCTTGTGTGAGGTCGAGTTGTTCGTTCTTACTTCGGGTAAGAGTTCTCTAAGGATGAAAACTCTGAATCGAATAAGGAAGGGTTCCATAGTTTATTGGGGTATTTGAGTCCAGTCTTCTTTGGAGCTACTGCTCTTGTCAATATTGACTGTTTAATATTACAGGCATAGGCCTGGATGATACTGGAAGGAGTTACCATTTCTTTTTGTTTATTTTCCTTTAAAAAGAGACTAAGGGCTCCCGGTGGTCCTGTTTGAGACCGCTCGGAGTAATTCCCTCTGTCTTCTAAAATTGTAATATGTCTAGCTCTCGCCATACTGCCAAGGTTTGGCTAATGTTAAGGGTTTTAATGTTCCACCATATCTGAAAGAACTATGTTAATCTAGTAACAGTGATTTGTTTGTTGCCATAATCTTTCGCTGTTTTGCATTTGTACTCTGTGGAGACTGTAATACGCTTGAACGGTTTATTGTTTAACTCCTATTCAGCTATGGCACAATATTCGTCACTGTTGAAGGATATATATATATCTGTGTTCACATAATAGTTGTTTCACTTCTCGTGACTGTTATGACACTGATTGTGAAATTGGAATGAATATATCCGTAGAATAATTTCCAGGTCTTGACTGCATTTATTTCTCGTACCATTTCTGTTCTGGTTAATTCACGTAAATTGTGGGTTCCTGTAAACTTGTTAGACGCCCACTCCCATTTTTCCTCATGTGAATTTTAGCTACTATATTTTTGTGTGCTTCACAGTTACAGAAGATTTGCATTACAAAGAGATTATATCTATTATTGAAGGGAATTAAAGACTCGTTAAATGTCTCGTTAGCACCCTGTTTTCACAATTACAAGCCCTTATGTTTTCCTTTTTCTGAGATTATTACTCTGAGCTCTACTGCATGGCTCAACTCCAGTTATGCTTTTTTTTTAAGCGAATAAATCCATTATAACAGGTGCAGGTCCCCATTACCCAAACAGTTAAAATTTTACCTAATAATGAACCCGAAATACTTCGGTTTCACTACACAGTATGAACTACTGTAGATGTTTATACACCAGCAGGGTATTACCCCTGTCAGAAGTCAGCCGATAAGGCTACAATCCTAACTTTCTAACAGTTTGAGGAGTTGGGCAACACGCAAAATCCTTAATGTATCAGGGTTTATTTGAAATTGTTAGCAGTATTTAGCATATGGTAAGCTCGGCCACAGCCTGGCTCCTTACTCTTACCACCTAACTCTTTCAATTATGCACCCAACAGATTTTAATCCCATGTTTAATGTTCAATCTTTTTATTTTTATTTTTACTGAACCTCTCTGGTTTCTTGTTATAACTATAGCAATTTTCACTTTACATTTTCACTACAGTCAGAAGCATCATCCTACAGGATTAATGAATCCCTCCTTGAATACGGTTGTCCTTTCTGTTCAATTTCCTACCACAGTTTTCTGAGGAATACCAAGATTCCCTAGCTCTTAACCATCTGAACACACCCAGTCTTATTCTTTTTACTCAGCAACTTACATTTTTCTCAGAAACCAAAAATAGAATTCCGTAATTCCTACTATTACACATACATTAATTTATATTCTTATACAGAACTTAAGGTTTCCAAAACAACTTACTTACCTGACCTTTGTAAGAAGAACAATATACCCTTTTTCTGGATAGTGCTCCCACGTCGTTATCTGTCTTCTGTCCACCCAACCATGAGATACGTCCTTCTCGACTGTATCTCCCCCCGAGCTATCTTGCAAGGTCACTAACCTCTGCAAGCGCGTTGCACACCAGGTGCATATGCTATCTGGTCTCTACCAGACTTAGCATCCTCTCCTTACTTTCTGACCTTTCAGCACAATTTTTCCCCCTCCCCACCTCCTTTTCTTTGGGTGTTTTTCAGTTAGGGGGAGGCAGTTAGGGTTGTCACCGAGCAACTGCCTGTTGGCCAACTTCCCTTCTCGGAAATTGCTAGGTTCCCTTTTAGAAAAGACAGAGAAAACCTTAAAAAAAATATTCCATAGTGAATAACTGGAAAATTATTCTTTAATTCAATCAACCATCAGTCTTTGGTTTTGTAATTGCATATAGTAAAAATAATAATTACAGCAGAATATTTACAATGTTTCGGGATGTCACATCAGCTTACCTAACAATAATAATATAAAGCCACAAAAATAACAATAAAGGGATTCTATGGGGCACAATAACAAAAATATGGGGACAATAGGGGCACAACAATATTAATAAGGGACTCAACTACAATAGTAATGGGGTAATCACTAATATTATAGGGACCTAACACACCCCTCTCCTTCAAAAAAAGTGTTGTCCTCAACTCTTGAGTAGTTCTGGATGCTTCTGTATAAAAATCTCATCCTCCCATGTGGAATCTTCAACAGATAAGTTCTTCCACTTGATGAGATACTGTGAAATTGATCGATTTCGTAGCTGTTGAGTTCTTGTTTCTGTGACTCCTTACGGTTCCATTATAATTTTTCCTTCCTCGTCAAGTTCTGGCAATATTGTTTGAACTGGGAGCTTGTCACCTATAACCTTCTTTAAACATGAAACATGGAAAACTAGGTGCACTCAAGACGCTGCAAGAAGCTCCAATTTGTATGCCATAGTACCAATATTTTGCAACAACTTGTACGGACCATAATACTTTGGTGATAATTTATTATCCTTCTTAGCTTGCTTGAGAGACATTTGTTTATATGGTTGTAGTTGTAGGAATACCCAATCACCTATATCAAAACTTCTTTCACTGTGATGTTGATTTGCCTGTTGTTTCATTCTATTATGTGCCAACACGAGGTTATCCTTTAAGAGTTGGAGCACTTGTTGTTGATGTTCGATGTGATGTATTGCTTGAACCTTAGAATTTTCTCTTAAATATAATGTGATGGATGGTGGCTGATATTCATAAAGTGCCATGAATGGGGTCATTTTTGTTGCTACATGGAAGGAATTGTTATACCACCATTCAGCCAGAGGCAACCATTTGACCCATTTTGTCTGTCTATCAGATGAAACGCAACAAAGATATCCTTTCAAACATTTGTTTACTATCTCATTTTTCCCATCATATTGAGGATGATAAGATGAGATATGAGCTAACTAAGTACCAAGACAAGAAATTAATTCTGTCCAAAAATTTCAAGTGAAAATGGGATCTCTGTCACTTAAAATAATCTTTGGGTTTCCATGTAGCTTTCGAATTGTTTCCGTAAATGCAGTAGAAACTGTACTAGCTTTAAATGGATGTGACAATGCACAAAAGTGTGCATACTTGGTAAGCCTGTCAACTCCCACAATCATGACACTCTTTCCCTCAAACTTGCGTAAACTTGTGATAATATCCATTGAAACCTCCTCCCAACGTTGGCTTGGAATCGATAAAGGTTGTAATAGACTCGAGGTCTTAATTGTTTCAACTTTATTTTGTTGGCAAACCAAACATTCCACCACAAACTTTTGAATATCCAATTTAAGGCCATCCCAAAAAAATTACTTCTTAACCCTGTGGTAATTTTTCAAAAATCTTGAGTGCCCTCCTAAGGGAGAAGTGTGCAATTCCATAAGAATCTTTTCTTTGAGTTTCGAATCCTTATAGATGTATAAGCGATATTTGTACCATAACGAATCATTTTGCGAGCTAAATGTATCAGATGTACTGGAATCTTGTTGTAACTTTCGAATAAGTGCCCATACTTTTTCATCATTCTTCCATTCCTTTGTTGCTTCGTTTATCCAATCTGGTTAGATAATAGAAATCGCACACAACAATGCTTCCACATCCTCATCCTTTATTGAGAGTGCATCTACCACCACATTTTGCTTCCCTTTTTTGTAGATGATTTCAAAGTCATAACCCAACATCTTTGTGACCCACTTGTGTTGCTCTTCAAAGGATAATCTATGTTCCAAAAAGTATTTAAGGCTATCATGATCTTTTTTTACCTTGAAGTGTCTTCCCATTAGGTAGGGTCGTCATTTCTTAAGTGCATGGAGTATTGCCAACATTTCCTTCTCCTAAATAGCTTTGTGTAAAAACTTTCCCTTGATTGGACGACTTTCAAAAGAAATGGGTCTTTCATCTTGCATTAAAACGACACCAATTCCATTTCCTGAAGCATCACATTCCACAATAAAGGTTTTTGTGAAGTTCGGTGTAGCTAAGGCCGATGCTTGGTAGATTGCCTCTTTAAGATGTTCGAAGGCATTTGTTGTTTCTGGAGTCCATGAAAATGCATCTTTCTTCAATAACGTTGTTAGAGGTGCTACTATTCTCCCATAATTCTTAACAAACTTGTGATAATACCCTGTCAACCTGAGAAATCCTCGCAAATACTTTATGGATGTGGGGATTTTCCATTCCTTAATGGATTTAGTTTTTCTAGGGTCTACCTTAACTCCTTCATGAGATACAATATGACCTAGATATTCCACCTCTTGTACTCCAAAGAAAACTTTGGATCTTTTTGCATATAATTGTTTCTTGTCCAATAGTTGTAGTACCCTATCAACATGTTCAACATGATCCTTCCAAGACTTGTTGTAGATTAGTATATCATCAAAAAATACTAACAAAATTTTTCTAAGGAAGGGTTTGAAAATGGAATTCATCAAACCTTGAAATGTAGAAGGTGCATTGGTAAGGCCAAAAGGAATGACCAAAAATTCATAATGACCCTCATGAGTTCTAAAGGCTATTTTCGGAATGTCTTCAGTCTTCATTCTGATTTGATGATATCCTGAATGAAGATCCAACTTGGTGAAGTAAATTGATGCATGCAATTCACCCAGTAATTCATCAATGACAAGAATGGGAAACTTATCTTTAATAGTGAGCTTGTTGTGCTCCCTATAATCTAGAAACATGCACCATGACCCATCCTTCTTGTGCAGTGATACTACTGGAGTAGAGAAAGAAATTTGACTAGGTTGAATTATACTAGCCTCTAGCATTTCTGCAACCATATGATCAGTTTCACTCTTTTGGGCATAGGGATATCTGTATGGCCTGATGTTTAGAGGAACACTTCCTGGAATCAGATGAATAGCATGATCATGATCATGAATAGGTGGGAGACCTTTGTGAGTCTCAAATACCTTGGAATGATTGTCCAAGACTTTTTGGAGATCTGGAGAAATAGATGATTCCGATGTGGAAACATCTAGAAAACATAATTGAGCAATTACACCTCTTTGTTCCTTTCTTAGAAGCTTTGTCATACTGTTAGAGCTCATTATCTTTCCTGGTTTCCCTGCAATACCCCTTAATTCAACTTCCTTTCCTTCCACAGAAAATTTCATGAAAAGTTCTTGAAAATTAAAAGCTATTGTACCCAAGGATTGTAGCCATTGGACTCCTAGTACAACATCAGCACCTCCCATTGGAATGGAAAGCCTTGGGCTAGTCAATACATATTCTCCCATGGATAGCTTGATATTATGGCACTTTCCAGAGCAATTTATTGTTCCTCCATTTGCAATCATCACTTGACACTCTGGTGCTGGATAGAGGAAGCAATTCAATTCTTTTGCTACCTTACAATGAATAAAATTGTGGGTGCTTCTTGAATCAATCAAAACTATTACCTTTTTCTTCTTGATTTGTCCTTCTATCTTGATGGTTTGAGGAGTGGTAATTCCCGCCAATGCACTACAAGATATGGTCGGATTATTTTGTTCTTCATCTAGGCTTTGTTCATGGAGTATATCCTCTTCTTTTGACCTTTCTTGCTCCTTTTCTTCTTCCTCTTCACAATCTATGTAGAATAATTTCTTCTCAGCACACTTATGACCTTTAGTGTATTTGCTATCACAACTGTAACAAAGCCCTTTTTCTCTTTTTTCTTCCAATTGTTGTGGTGTCAACCTTATAGGTTGTGGAAGACTAGGGCAACAACACTTCCATCTTTATAGTTGTGAGTGGTATGCTTCCTGGTTGCCATAATTTTGCTTTCCATTTTTCTTGCTAACCTGAATGCCTTCTCTAATGAATCAGGTTCCCAAGGCGAACATCATGTTGTATATTATCCTTTAAAGACCCTATGAACACATCAATCCTATGCTCCTCTGGAATATCTTTTACCCTTGTGTTCAATTTTTGGAACTCCTCAATGTGCTCCATTATTGAACCCTTTTGTTTGAGACTTATCAATTGGCTAAAAAAAGTGTTGCTTTTTGTATCCTCATAATGTGTTGTCAATTCTTCCGTAAAAATTACCCAAGCAATAATTTGTTTACAAGAGCAAAGCCATTGATAACATACAAACTGATTTGGTTCCAGATATAAAGTTGCAATATGTACCTTTTGTGTGCTTTGCACATTATTGAGATTGAAAAATTGCTCCATTTGTAATATCCATCTCGCGGGATCCTTGCCATCAAACTTCCTCATATTGCTTTTTGGAATATGGTGGGTATTCGATCCAACATTATAGTCTATGGAATCATGATTAACATTTCTTTTATTCTCATCATGAGTTTCCTTTACCACCCTTTCACCATTAGTGACCATTTCTTGTAGCAATTTGTTCATATTTATCTCCAATTCTTCCATCTTATCATCCATGCCATCCATTTTAGCATCCATACAATTCATCTTAGCTTCCATGCCATCCATCTTATCTTCTATGCCTTTCTTTAAACAATCCATCTTAGCTTCGACACCTTTCTTTAAACCATCCATCTTAGCTTATACATCTTTCATCTTATATTCTGTTACTTTTTGTGCAACTGACACTTGTTGCACTTGGTCTCGTAATTTTGATATACCATGTTATATTTCTTCCTCTTCTTCGTGAGTCATGCTAGAGATTTCAGGTTGCTTACTATGTGTTTTTATTTTCTTTCCTCGGGGCATCAATTACCAATAATAATGCTTTACTATGCCTTTTTAATTCCTTCAAACTAATTTTTCAAACCAAGCTTATGAAAAAATCTAAAAAAAACTACATGCCTTTTTCCACTTTGTAGGAGCTTGATATTGAATCTGATGTATCTCTGTAATTTCAGATCATCCAGTTCTAAAATTGCAACCTCTAGTAGCCCTTTGCATGCTCTTTCCAATGCAACCAGTTTGATCCAAATTGGATTCTTCAAGAAAGAGTTATGCAAAATATCCCAAGATAGCTTGATTATAGACCTTTCTAGAAGAGCGAACTTGTATGAAGTGCCACGTGTCACTGTTTCAACCTTTGGCACCGAAAAATATATATACGAAACTACAATCCATCCTCTTTCTGTACCTTCTTACAAAATTTCAATCCAATGCTTAGAGAGAAAGTTATGACAATTTTCCCCAGGTCACCTGTTTGGAATGTAATTCAGGACTTTGCAAAAGGACCAACTCCTCTGATCATATCTCCGCAAATATAGCTCGAAATGCTCTGGAATTTGGACTTGAGGTTCAGTGCAATTTCGTCTCAAATGGTTTTTTTTCGCTTCTGAAACATCGTAAAAAGAAAGTTATAGCGAAAATGTGACGATGGCCTATTTGGGGCAGCAAAACCCTAGAATCCAAACCTTTAAAACCAAATCTTATGAAACTAGCTCACAAAAAGATAGAGAAGATAGATCAATGCCTTAGAATTTAGCCTGTTCAAGGGGGCAACCTCCTTTAAATTACAAAAACGAATGATTCTTTAATGCTTCAAATGACAAAACCTCATTTCTATATATAGGAGTCGAAGGAGTCACAATATAACCCAGCCGACCTAACAATAATAATATAAAGCCACAAAAATAACAATAGAGGGATTCTATGGGGCACAATAATAAAAATATGGGGACAATAGGGGCACAACAATATTAATAAGGGATTCGACTACAATAGTAATGGGGTAATCACTAATATTATAGGGACCTAACATAATTCCTATGGTGCTTGACATGAATTTGACACTTAACATATCAAGAACCAACATAAATCCATCTTAAATACTTAAAAAGAGATCAAAATTATAAGAAAATTTTGTACTTACATATAATAAATACAGAATTAAAATAAATTTACATTTGTTTATTTAAATTCCAAAAATAATAATAAAACAATGATTAATATAATAAATAAATAAAAATTGATATTTGTTTAAAAAAAACATAAACTAAAAACTATATCGTTGTCCTCAAATTTATAATTGAAAAATTGATGCCAATATTGAATATAAATGATCTAACTTTCCTAAGCCACTAGTGAGAATTCACCTCTTCTTGTTTGGCTTCACAATAAAAACAATTTAGATGGAATCAAACTTTATCTTATTGGTTTCAACCATATATACTTGTGTGTGTATATATATATATACATACCACAGGGGCTTCATCAATGAACCTTTGACATATCACTTGTGTTCGTGGCATACTAAACAATACCCCTAATTTGACTACATATTGGAAAATACCTCTAAAAATCACATTATTTAACCCGCTACTAATACAAAAGCAATACAAATTCCCAATTTAAAAAGCCCATACGTTCAATGGATATTGTAGGTATCCATTTTTCATTAATAATATGTATACCCCTTTATATTTTGTAATTAACTTTGAGCTCCATTTTTTATACCCGCCAATATAAAATCCCTTTACCCCCTAATATATTATCAATATATTATGTCATTTTTATTTAATATATATACCCCAATATGAAACCACATGGTATGGTATTGCTCCCCCAGTGAAGCCCCCGTGATATATAAAGAAAGGATTAAGAAAAATGTCTTAATATAACTAGACTTTTTTTGGATTTGAAAGGTCAAGATGGTCAGTAGTGTGAGAAATATCTTTATATATATATGTGTGTGTGTGTGTGTGTGTGTGTGTGTGTGTGTGTGTGTGTGTGTTGGACAATATAATTTAAAAAACCTCATATTCAACTATGTTAGTGTAAAAAAGGTGATAGACTCTTTCATCCCATGGAATTCTTGGGATCGATTATCACCTAGTTTCACTATGTAGCTCATGAGATTTTAATCTTATTTTAAGAATGTGTATTTCCTTATTTTGATTTCAACAATGAGATACCTTTGATTTTTGACGTTTTAGTTCATCAAATCCTTATACGATATGAGTTTCCCTTTTCTCTCTCTCTCTTTAGCGAGCCACAATTTGTCCTCAAATTTTGATCTAATAATATTTTTAATGTTACCCTTATTCTACAAAAATACCTATTCTTTTATCTCCCAATGGTATAGAAAATAATGGACATCCTTATGCCATCCCACTTGACTAGAAGGTGGTTTTGGATAGAGTTAAAAATAATTTTAAGAAACCTGATGTATTCCATATTTTATAGTCTCCTATTATACATAAGATTCCTTTTCATGATCGTGCTTCCAATGGGGGAATACTTGCTTCAGTTAGGAGGATAGGATAGGGTGCACTTATTTTAATATTGGGATTATAATTTAGAAACTAATTCTAAATATGTTATATCTTCAACCACTTTACCCATGATTATTTTGAGATATTGCATCCCAAAACCTCCCATCCATATAAAATAAAATGGGTGATCAGAGTCCTTAAGGGTTTTATTTTCATTCCATTTTCAAATATCAATAGAGGTACAACTGTTATCAAGTCAATAACAAGCATTCCATCTTACACTTTTACTTTTCCTAATGCTATAATTCTAGTTGAGTTTCTGATGGATATGGATTCCAAGATATCTATAGTAAGGAATTACCTCCAAGTTGTTGTTGTCATATATGAAAGTATCATATGAAATCTTCTTGGATTTAATTACCATGACTTTGTTTTTTCAATACTAACAACCATACTCACCTTGGAAGATAAAGCTTAAATGATTTTTATTTGCTTACCAGGATCATAAGGACTCCTTGTCTAAAGAACACTATCATATGCATAAATAAGAAGAGTGATAAATGTACAAGTGAAAGTGAGACAAATAGATCCTACCTCTTCCTAAAACTCTTCTAACTTATCAATTTATACGAAAAAAATATTTGGGGACAAGGTACACCTTTCCTTGACTCCATCCAATATTGTAGTTAATTTTCTCGAACCATCCCTTAGTTAGTCGCCATAAACTTCACATTAATATTCTCATACAAGCTATCATATCAACTCTTAACTGAAGAACAACCATTATTTCCTCTAACCTCTTCCAAAAATTTATTCTCCAAACAAGGTCAATTTTTTTAAAGGGAAAAATACAACAAAGGAGACATATTTTATTATTTAAACATCACTTTACAATAATATTATGTGTAGCAAGTTATTCTACAATAGAATTATATCTCCTACAATCTAGTCGGCTTATAAGAATATTTTAAAAGATTTTCTATCAAATACAAAAGTATATTGAAATTGTTTAGAGAATAACTCCGGCAAAATCACATAAAAAAACCATTTGTCGACGCGTTTCAAACCAACCAGTGTGGTTCATCGTCAGGACAAGTTGAAGATCCAATCTGGGCGATGCAATAAATAGAGACAGCAGGCCATTCCAACAGCTAAATTGCTAGGGTAACGGTTAACCGGGCCTTCAAACAGCTAGGTTTGACCAGGCCCTAGGGTGAGGGACCTAAATTTATTTATTTATTATATTTATCTATTTTTTCATTATTATGTATATGTTTATATGATTATATAATATTAATAAAATTAATAATTATTTCCAAATCAAGAACCTAATATAATTACTATTAATGCGTTTATTTATTATAATATATATTTACCTTAAAAAACATTATTAATAATATCCAAATTTACCCATAAATTGGGATGAGAAAACAAATTGGTAAATAATTCCATTATCTCCCGTTAACTCATAACTAAAATATAATATTAAATATCTCCGCTATTAACATAAATATTATAATATTAATCCATTACCCCTAATAATAAATATTATCTATTTTAAAAAATCCAATGGTAATATACTTAATATTATCTTATTAATATATTTATTAT
>APFE031358207.1:0-28900 GCA_000404065.3 Pinus taeda
AAATGGCCTGAGCCATCTTCTAAAGAGCACTGCTAAGCAGTTTTTGAATTCTAAAAAAATGGTAGTGCTATAGTAAAAACACTGCATTGATGTAGTACATGTAGCAAAATGCCTCAGGGCATCTCAAGAAAAGCACTGCAATATTTTTTTAATTAAAAAAATAACGGTGCTTTGGTATACATCCCGCACCGGTGCGTTTGGAAAACGCACTAACCGAAGGAGGGTTAAATAAAAAAACCATCCCAATCGTAATTTTCATTTTTACAATCTATAGTGCGGGAGAGCTTTGAAGCACTGGTGCCACTCTTGCTACATGGAAGCGCCCTGACGTCGATGCTTCTCTTGCTCATCATCCTTCTGTACCATGCTCACTGTTTGAATTTTCAATTTTTTCAAACCATCATAAAAAAAAATTCTCCATTACATGTCTACAATCCCTCCCCGACGAAAAAAAGTTTAGGTAATGTATATGTTTCTTTGTAATTTATTTTTTTAGAGGAATAGAATTGTAAATTAGGTTAAATTTTCCATTGTTTTGCAAAAAAAAAAAACACACCACGCAGTGTGTTTGATACGTTCGATTCACACTGACAGCAGTGCACTCTGTAAATTTACAGGATGCACCACAATTTAGTGCGTGAACATAATGCATCTCCATTGTTGTGGTGCGTTTTGTAAACTAAAACGCACCAAGATTGATGTGACAAATTGTACGTCGGTGCATCATGCTTGGTGCGTTTACATTTACCAAACACATCACGAACTTAATATTTAAAAATATAGCCATAGCTCGGTGTGTTCTATAACCTGAACATTTCGTATCAGTGCGAAAAGGTTATATGTGTACACCAGTGCGCACGTTTTCCGCACCACTATCAAAAGTTAAAATTGTGAACCCAACGGTCCGTTATACTTATATGCACACTGATAGCGTGTGGTTTTAGTTGAATATGCACACCAATGCATGATTGGGTTTTGTTTGCACCGACAATTTTTTTTTAATTGAAATTTATGTTTCCATATTTATACATACATGTTTCATTTAATTAAAAAATTGTATTTTGTGTATGAGGTTGGTGTATTTTATATGTCAATCATGTAACAAAGACGTCAGCAGAGAGAGAAAAAACAACAGTAGGAGCAACACGAAGACACATACAATATGATCTGAACATTGCAAGACAAAGAGAGGGAAAGGGATTTATACCCTTGCCGTATCACTGCAGTGACCCGAGCGCTCTTGAGGAATGTTGGCCTCCTAAAGTACTATGAGGAGGCTACATCCCTGAAGACCCATTTTGTCTTTTTGGCACATATGATTTGTAGATGGAATGTCTAGGAGCAGGCTTTCCATGTCAGTCCTAAGGCGATGTACAGGCCCATTGAGGATGACATATACTTTATCACTGACCTATCTAGGAGAGGGGATGATTTTCCCTAGTTCCTTGATGTCCCCCATGGGGTTGCAACTGAGAGTCAACTTGTGTACACTATGAGATATGTCGGCCCTCATGCGGTCCATCCATCAACTTTTCAGGTTCGTGGTGGACAACTATGGATTTATTATTTTGCTACAGAGAAGGTTAGGCGCCTCTCGTTATTAGTCACCACCATTGCACACTCTAGCAGTGATGGGAAACACATTAGTTGCCCTCTTTTGTATTATATTGATTCTTTGATTTACATGCCACATTGCATCAGATGGTCTGCCATTTTTTGAGACAGTTTTGCATGCCTTTAGATATATGTCGTGCATTTAGACATGGGAGGGAGACCTTCCCTTTGGCTTTCAAGATTTTTTGTTTATTTTTAGAGATGTTTCTAGAGACGAGGCCTACATTTGTTCATCGCCCTCCTAGCCCAATCATTGAGGTCCGAATATGCATGTGGGGGCAGATGATGCCCAAGAGGGGCTAGAGTTTCCAGCCAGGATTTCTCGCGAGGCACTAGTGCTACTGGCCAGTGAGGACGATCATGTGTTTGTCATGTTGGCGTTTCCATACATAGGGATTGATTGGAGAGGGTGTATCAACATCTTCTTCAAAATGTCTGAGCCTCCAGATGATAGAGGTAATATTAGTGTTTTCTTTAAATTAATCAGTTATTTTCATTTCCTTGTTTTAATGAATTAGAATAAAATTTATTCTATCACGTTATTTAACTTGTTTTATTAAATTGTTTAATGAATTGTCTAATTATTTATTTGTACTATATATTTTGTAGATATCGACACATTCAATGGCGACGTGCCTCCTCTCCCACCGGATATCGGAGGAGATAAGGAGACGGTTGAGGCCCAAGAGGGTGAGGCACATCCTTAGGGGGCATGGGCATCTGGGGTCATAGGCCTGGTTTGCGATTTTGGTTGGACTACTGTGATAGATTGGCCAAAGTTTTATTTGATGCGGGAGTCTGCCCTGTGAGGTCTCGAGATATCACTGTAGATCCTAGTTTCATGGGTCTGTACAGGGATTGTCTGTGCGAGATGATGTCTCTTATGCGACATATCATGAGACTTAGTAGGGTATTAACAACGATGAGGGATGCAGGCCAACATCATGCATCAACAGATACATCAGATGAGGGTGGTGATGATGATGACGATGAGGGTAATGATGATGATGATGAGGGTGGTGATCATAATGCTTCTCGTAGTACCACCCCATCAGATCATGGGTGTAAGGGTGTCGGTGATCCTTCTAGTAGTACACCTCATCATTAGTTCCTTAATGATGAGATGCCAAAGCTAGAGGATGTTACTCATGTTTCTCCTGACAGAGAAAACCAACCACCTCCTCCTCCACTTCAAAATTCACCAGACCGCGTTCAGGGCGCAAACGTAGTTGACCATCCATTGTCTTCTACTCATGTAGACCAACCACATCCTTCTCTACCTCGGCTAAGTTCGACAAACAGTGATCATATAGTAGTTGACCATCCATCGTCTTCTACTGCAGACCAACCTGGGACTATGTCTATTTTATTGGATATTCGATTGCGCTTATTTGACTTGTATATATATATATATAGATAGATATATATATGGTGCATTTTGGTTCAGTGTTTATGTACTTAATTTATATGTTGGTGTTGATGTGTATATTATTAGGCCATGTTAGATATGTTCATTTAATGTGCTTGCAGATATATGTGTATGTGAATATAATAATTATTTGAAATGAGATTTATATTAATTTGAGGGTGTGTGTGGTGATGATATTAGATTAGAATGTTTGTGTTTTGTTAGATGCGATCACAATGATTATGCCCTATTATATTATTAGATTAGTGTTAGCTAATGATGTTTATATGTGCTAGAGTTGTATATAATTAGACGATGGTAGTAAATTCGAATGTGTATCTTAGATGATGTTTATTTTTATGAAATAATATTTATTATAGATCATGTATTGGTGAGAACTTACATCAAGCTTTTATATATGAAATTGCACGCAAAACGACTTACTTCAAAAAAATGAAAAGATATTTTTATAAATTACAAAGTTTAGTATGGTTGAAACTATGATTGTAAAATTAGGCTGATATGGATTTAGGGTGGTATAATATATATCTAGTTGACATTAGAATATATATATATTTTTTTATAATTCACATTCTCCACATTAAAATGTTAAAAGATGTCCCCTCATAATATTTTCCTATATGTATACATTTAATAATTTTAATTATGTAATATTTTGTAAAATATTACATATCAAATTCATATTAAACATTGAAAATTTTATTAATATCCCTCATACATTGAATTAGAAAGCAACTATTAATAGAATAAGGATTCTCACAATCTTCTCACTAAAGTGAAAAATAAAAATTTTCAATTTAAATTACTTTATCTATATAAAGTATCTAGAAAATCATGTTCTTTAATATGGACATTGAAATATTTTACTTATAGTGTAAAATATTTTTTGTTATAAATATATTTTTGTTTTAAATATCACATGTACATGGAACATAGAATAAATTATACATAATATAATATCAATAATACTATTTCTTGTCATGTGAAAAAATTATATTTCTTCCTTGAAAAAGATTTTTTTTTTTTTACTCATACATTTCTTCCTCATAGTAAAAGCTAAATTATTATTTTTTTACTTTTGGTTACTTTATATCTCTATATAAAGTTATATAAGATTAAGGTGTAAATTGAAATATTGTAATTATGACCGACATTAATTTCTTTTGTTATCACTAATTTTAATTTGTTAATTTGAATTATTATTTTACTATTTTTAAATGTAACATTATGTGACAAAGAGTGCAATTAATTTAGATTTAATATAACTTAAAAATATATATTTTTAAAGAGAGTCTTTGGCGTAAATCACATGATATTTCATTTATCGACGCATTTCGAACCAACAAGTGTTGAACCACACTCGTTGGTTGGAAACGCGTCGACAAATGAAATATCATGTGATTTACGACGAAGAATCTCTCGTTAACTTGATATGGATCACAGAAGCCTCAATTCAACAATAATGATATTTTCATAAATTTAATTTATTGCTAAAGTTTTGAAATTTTCAAGCAATTTAAATTTAATATTTATTGCAATTCATACCAATTTAAATTAAAAATTTCTTTCTTTAAAGATGATGATAAATAAATGTAACATGATATGGCTTCATGTGAAGTTATTTGTAGTTGGAGATTTCTTCTATTGGAAGTTCTCCCTTAACTCTTTTTAATAATAAAAAATAAGTTAAATAATACGAAAATGAAAATAAATTAGATTTGAACTTTTGAAAAATAATATATTTGATTATTTCTTAAGAAACAACTCATAAAATACTATTTTTTCCACATATTGATCATGATATAGTCACTAGAATTCATGTTTTTCACATTTCTCCTAGGTAATAATACATCATGTTACAATGATAAAGGCGTGTCTATTTTAAATAATTCAGTTTAAAACACATAGAAATATATATATTTATTTCGAATAATATAAATATGAAACAAAAATGCATCACCCAATCTATTTGAAAGCCAAAGAAATGCCCCTTAATAACCATCACAAATTTGGTGTCTTTGTTATGTTCCTATTTGAGAAGATTTGTGACTTTGAATGCTTATTATCATAGATAATGTACACAATTGGAAATATGTACACAATTGGAAATAATTAGTTTTAAGTACTGTAAAAATGTTTTCATAGCAAAAAAACATGTAAAAAAGTTTGTGAATCTTACCAATTATGTTATAAAATGTCAACAAGATGAATAAAAAATAATATAATTAGAGAAATAATGAAAACAAAAACATACAAAAAAAAACATAAATGATGAAATAACAAGTACATATCACTCTCCATTGTCATCACCCTGATTATATTCATCGCTTGGCATGATAAAACTGTTGTTCTCAAAAATATGTTTTGATCTAGGGTTGTGTCTTAACACGAACCACCAATCCCTATCCAACACATATGGCTAAAATAACAATCGGTTGTTGTGTTATGGGAAAGCATAAGGCTCCCTAGCTTAATGGCACATCTTTCTAGAGTTGATAGATATCAACCCAATGTCGTGATATTCCTTTACATTATTCTGATCAAAGGTGTGTCACCACTTGCACCTAAAAATAACACATTGAAACGAAGAGAAGTCCACTTTAATGATGCACCTAGATCAACATCTTGTTCCTGAAAGTACCCATAGTTATTGCATCATTTGCCTCAGTCTTTGGACTAACTATCGGTACACCTTCTGCTCCTGAAGACTATGGTTAGTGCATCCTCTTTAGCACACGGGTAATGACCAGATGCACAATATTTCTCTCTAACTTCATCAACAACCTAAGTGTTAGGACATTTCATTGGCATATTTTATTTCAAATTATTAGGATAAGGCATGCTTCTATCATTCAACCATTTGAATTATTTCCTATCACTACTCATTTTCCACCTCCTCTCTTTGTGCAATGCGGCCCATGGTTGTGTAGCTACCATATTGTAAACAATGAATTCGTTGAGGGCTTGAATTTTTGAATTCACTGATAATCAAATAAAACCAACATATATCTATATATATATGTGTGTGTGTGTGTGTGTGTGCGTGCGTGTGTGTGTGTATGAGATCAAAATATGCATTGATATGAAGTTAAGTGTGAATAGTTACTATGTGGTAATTTCATAAATGATAAGCCTACACTTACTCTTTGTCTTCCGCCTCTTTCCATGCGTTTCATGAAGCTCCCCTTCTCTTTTGTCTTCATCCCTTTTGTCATCCCAAATCATCACACCTAATGTGTTGTCGATCTACTTGATGTACTCACTGGTATAATACAAAGACTCATACAATATATACCTCTTTGCCATAAACCCCTCAAGTTTTTCCCTTTTTTGAACTAACCTTTCCAATTTCTTCATGTACCTCTCTAAGAAGAACATTCAATGACAGGAAATGACCCTAACTAATTCAACCTTATATACTAGGTTAATTAGAAGAAGAAACCCACAAGTCCATGAAACTTGTCAGTAGCTCCTTCTCAAACATACAAACAATCCCATCTATCTCTTGATCCCACCATAGAATGCTAACCATATGAGTCTCCTTTGATGTGATCGAACATATAAATGCAGATAAATTAGATATAGAATATCATAGGTCTTGGGGGAAGTCATGGTTAACACACCCATGCACAAGAAAAGGATAATAACACTACATAGAAAATAATACATTATGAAAAATTTAATTATAAAATATCTCATTACATAAAAATAAAAATAAATAAGAAAACCATGTTTTTGACTTACATACTCTTAGGAGGTTCAAATGGTCATGTGATTTCAACATTGACAAATCATCTTCCATGATGAAGCAATGTCACCATGAAGACCCACATAACGAGGGCACCCTCACACTCATTATAACTTCCTTTTCCAAAGAAAGATCATCTTTTTACAAAATCCATGCCACATCACCTTCTTGAAAGACTAAGAGGGACCAACCTTTCCACTAGTTTCTTGTCTTAGCCAATGTTTCTTTCTAGTTTTTGAAGAAATAATATCTCTCCAAATAGCCAATGTGTCACCTTATTTCCATTATATGTCTCTCCATAAATGAGATGAAACATTTTTAAATATAAGCATGGGATCTAGTAAGTGGGAAATTTTAAGATGCTCCCAATATGGAGCTCATAAAAGACATATTTCCTTTTCATTCCAATTGGCAATTTCTTGACATAGGTGTTGAAGAATTTTGTATCATTGAACATAGGATTCCCATTTGAATCAAACATTTCTCTCATATTCTCCAAGCCATTCAGTTGGTGTCATTATTTCAGGCCTTTGGGTTCTCTCTAATTAACCATTGAAAGTGGATGTTGCTCTTCTGTAAGTGTGTTCTTCTGGAAAGAATGACCTAGATAAATAATACATTGTCTTTCGTAGATGGTCATATCACCTAGCCTTTAGAGAAGTTCCGCAACATTTACATCCATGATACCCTTTTATTACAAGACATGCTAAATTATTATATGTAGATTGATATGTTAGTCACTGTGAATATCTGAACAATTGCAGTGAATTAAATTAAGATGTGAAATAATATTGTTACTAAACAAATCAATAAGAATGTAATTTACTAGAGCAAACTCATAATCTTGGATAATCATGTATGGTGCAAGTGCATATGCCATACAATGTAAAACTCCTCTCTATTATGATGGTTCTTGATACATCATATACATGTATCCCTTCCAATTATTCCTTGAATTCATCTATTGTTGGTTTTAAGTAGACATCCATATTATTCACTTGCCTTCTACCAGGGACTATGAGAGCCAACATAAGATGTTCATTCTCACAGAAAACCAAAGGGGGATATTATTATTCATCACTATTACATGCCATACAGAATAGTTGGTGTTTTAGAGAGAATATGGGTTGACACCATCCATGGATATGTTGAGTCCAGAGAAAATTTTAAGAACCACCCTAAATTTATATGTATAATAAATGGGCTAATCCGCATGATACATAGGAAAAATGGGAGGAAATTTTATCAATAATATAATATGTATATATAAAAATTTTGGCAAATCTCTCACCAGATTATATTATCTTCTATAGTGATGGAGAATCTTTCACTGAATTATAAAATCTTCTAAGATCTTGGCAAATCTTTTACTAAATAATAAAACATTGTGAAGTCTTGGCGAATGTTTTGTTAAAGTATGAAACCATATATGATAATGAGAAAACATATTCATTAAACTGTAATATACTAGCATACATGTTTGGAAAAAAGAAACATAATTTTCTCTTCCAACAAACAATGTTCCAAGTTTGAGTGCCCATGTTTGGCAAGTTTCTTACAGTACACTCTTTCATATCCTTCTACTAGTTTTGATAATATTCCACAACAAAGTTCTTGTAGGTGTTGATATTGACATCGATTTCTATCAAGGTAGGAGAGTTTAATCTTTTCTCTACAAATTTTTTCAAGCTACTACTTTTTTCAAGTTATCAAATTTCTTTCTTATTCCATAGACTCCAACTGCAAGATAAAAAAAACACATCAAGTTTGTTTACCCCAACACGCTAACAAGTAGCAAGCTCCAACTATATTATATAAGAAAGTATTAGGTATCCCAAAGGCTTGAAGGGGATCTAATTGAAAGAAGTGACCATTGTGAGAAACCTTCCACTAAATATATGAATAATATAAAAATTAGATTTATTATTATTTAATTGGAAATCTTCAATTAAATAATAAAATTTAATTATGTCTCTCACAATCTAAATTGCTTATTATCATAATTCACTACCGTCATATGTCTCACATTTTTTAACAGGGTTGTAACCTGTAGATTAATTTCCTTTTTGGTGAAAAATATCCAGCGTTTAGGAAAACATGGTGCAGTGACTCCAAACCCTACAAATCATTAGGAAAAACTAAGAATAGCACAAAAGATGAAAGGTTGTACAAACAAACTAATTTTTCAAACAACTAATCCAACATCAGTACCTAATCTTTTTCATGAAGATATCATATTGAGAATGTTTGAAGAACGATGAGAAATATTTGATGTGGAAAGAGTGATAAGGTTTCATTGTTTTGAATTTTTTTGTTAAATTAGAAAAACTTAAAAACCAATATTAATGGAGATAATGGTATTTTTTACTATATTTTGTGAAGTGACTAAATGTAGCTTTAAGCATTCGCCTTAAGATGTTTTTACAATATAGTTTCTTCAGTCTATTTAATATCTTCATTATCATAAAAACCAACCTATATCCATCTTAACTCCAGACTCTTAGGGGCATGAAATATATTTATCCCTCTGAGCACTTCGTAGATAGAAAATTAAGTTGTATTAAGATGATAGAGTTTCCCCTTTAAATATTCTATGCTCACATGAATACCATGGTATTACGATGGGTCAATACCATGGGTTATCATAAACCTGGAGCTTAAAACTTACTACTAGTAATTTATAAAAATTAATAAAATTAATAACTTATTTTAATTTTTTTTTATTTTAACCAAGTTAAAATGTTTAACATACATTAAATTACAACATCAAGTTTTACTCTTGATCCACCAAGCCTTGAGAGGGATCAAATATTTTTTCACTCTATGCTAGTTTTCATATCACGATATTTGATCCCTCTCGGGACTTAGTAGATCTAGAGTAAAGATGGATATCTGCTGGTTTAATTCCCCATTTAAATAGGCTACATTCCACGTGAATACCATGGGTCAATAACATGTGCCATTTTTATTTTTATTAATACTAAATTAGGGTTAATAATGTTTTTTGCATGGTATTAATAATAATCTAGCCCATGGTATTTGGCCCATAGTATTTTTCCCATAGGTTTCACTTAAATATAATGCATTTTTTGAGTATTCGTAAATATAAGGTGACTTATGGAGTAAATATAAAAAAATGTTTTATTTGTTTACTCTAACTCTTGTTTATTTATATTTTATTAATTTACCATACCTCTTTTACAAATATGGTATTTGGCCCATAGGATTTACTTAAATAAAACCTCTTTTTTGAGCCTTCATAAATAGAAAGAGGGTTATGGACTAAATATAAAAAGAGGTTTTATTTATTTACGATACGTCTAGTTCATTTATATTTTATTTATTTACCATACCTCCACTTTATTTATAGTTTTATTTGTTTACACCCTTCCATGTATATAAGGTGACTTATGGAGTAAATATAAAAAATGTTTTATTTATTTACCATACCTCTCATTTATTTATATTTTTATTAATTTACCATATCTCTTTTATAAATATGGTATTCAGCCCATAAGATTCACTTAAATAAAACCTATTCTTGAAAATTAGGGTTAAAGGAAGGTTGTAACTCCTAATTTCAAGGGCTAAATTTACCTTTTTTACCCTCTCACTTCAAAAAAGGTGGGCTATTTGAGGCGATTTGTAAAAATGTACTATGGTACAAAATATTTGCCCACTACAAATTTAAAACCCCTTAATTTCGCCTAAGGGCGAACATTCACCCCTAAAATTTTCCATGGTTGAGTCGTAGAATTCGTACTTCATCCTTGAATTTTTTAGTTATAATGTACCCGGTAACCTCGCATGTAAAAGTAGGGAGTTAAATTTTTTTATACAAATTACCCACACGTAATTATCTGAATCACAACTCCTTAATTCCTCAATAACCACTAGATATAATGTTCTTTAATACATCAAGTAAATTGCAGTAAAAGACAATAAGTTGCATAACCATTAACCACCAATGTGGTAGTGTAATAACATAAACTGTCTCATGAACCTTGTGTCCATTCCATGATTTTCCTTTACCATACAAATTAATCACATACTTTGGACATTATGATTATCACATCAACTAAAGATTCATCATCATCAAGGATTCAACATCATCAACCGACAGAAAAGGAAACAACACCATTGAAGACCGATATACCCTGGAAACCCCGTAGGGTGAAAACCAGCAAATGTTTAATCTTATTATTAAACGCTCGTGAGGGTTGTCACCCCTCACTCAATGGCTTATAAGGGATTCCATCCCTTAACCATTGTTATAAATCATTACAATGAATTATCATTAAGTTGTCACATAACTAGCTAAAAGCTAATACAGCTTCCATGTAATCTTTTACTTACATACCGCCACATACAACATTCCTTGTGGCATGATTGTTCTAGCAATGTACGGTCCTGCTACTCAAACTCATCTTCCTAGTCCATTAATCCTTTTCCTGCCACAAGGTTAAACATCACTTTCCTTTGGCACCACCCGCCATCGTTTCCTGTCAATGTAGTTGTCAACAAGCTTGGCAACAAGATTAGATACCATAATAATGAATCAATAATCAACCTCTAACATAGATCTTTTAGCATCTATTCATATGAATGAGCAAGGATGGCATACTATATAACTAGTACATATACTCAAGGAAATATTGTTTTGCCTTCGTAATGTTTATTCACACTAATGCATAATTCTGTTTAAGAGATCTAACCCATTAGTTCTACTAACATGCATAACACATTTGTTATATCTTCATACATGTAACAAACTATTGTTTCTATGCTTAAGCACATATGTTCTTTTCACATAGTTATTTTTCGAGAACTCATTGTAGTTTTTCTATCATACAAAGAACATAACTCCATATCATAATTACTATTCTTTGTTCATACCATAGCTTATCATATAAGCCCTTCTTTAATGTAAGCAATACATATTCCCTTCATAAGAATACTACCATCATTTCATACAACAACCACATACTTCTTTCTTAAAGGAAGTCATTATAACCTCATTTCCCTATATTCCTATATGAGGGTTCCTCAAGCTTCCCTTTCAAGAAATTATTAAATATATCCATCTTTATACATAAAAATCAAGACACAGAAACAAGGTTAACTTACCCTTTGTGCATCAAAATCAAGAAGTCAACACAACTCATCTAACAAGACAAACTTTTCAAGAGATTATTATTTTCAAGAAAGTTAACATAATCAGTCCATGTACACGCAGGATCATATTTCCAAAATCAAAATAGCTACCCCTATGTGCATGCAACATGTGTTTTTCCTACACCATTATTTTTACTCCAATGCACATAGTCTTTTCATGAAACAAGAATGGATTTTCAATATAATATGAACACTATTCATATGTCTTTTAAGGAAAGAACCTCTATTTTGTTTCCAAGAAAACTCTCATAAAATCCTTCATCTTCATACTTGAAGTATGCACTCTTTTTCCAAAAAGAAACTATAAAAATGAATATCTATGTGCCTAGAAGCACATCATTAGCTAATGCATCGAACATTAACTAAAATCATAAATCATTTAACATAGGATTCACATGTAATTTTCTAGAAGAAAAAGTACATATTACTTAGCTTTTATGTCCACACGCTTATTCCACATTCTTCAGGTTCTGGTTGCCATAGCGAATGCTGAGGTCTTGCGAAGAATCCTAATCAAGAATCTGGTTAGTAAAGGCACATTGCCACATGCAAGGGCTGGTTGACTGCCATGCCAATTGAAAGATCTTTATCATCCAAGCCTTAACCTCGGCCTCGGGAATAACACTTTCTCCCTCACTCTTAGCAAACTTAATGACAAAATAGAGATTGGAAGGCAGAAACCCAAACCGAAACTGTGTAATGGCGTTGAAGTCATTCGGTGCTTCCAACCGCTACACGCATCGTTTTTTCCTTCCAAAGGATCAGTTTCTTGACATTAAATCATTCAAATGATTTTTGAAATAGAATCGATGGAGAAGAAATTGGCATGTTGTTGTGACTGCTAATTTAAGCACAATGCCACTTTCTTGAATCAATTCACAGCCATAGAGAGGGAGTATCATCTCTGGTTCTTGGTCAATTCCATCCTTACGTGAGGTAGAGTTCACAATCTGCTTTCTTGAATCAATTCACAGCCATATAGTGGGAGTATCATCTCTGATTCTTGGTCAATTCCATCCTTCCGTGAGGGCGAGTTCACAATCTGCTCGTTTGTCACATAAAATGTGTCAATTGCTATGTAAATCATGATGATGGTGATTGTGGTGGATGGGAATTGATGCTCAATGGCTCCAATGAACTTTCCCCAAATAACAATCAGTCTTTCACATAGAAATTGCCCTCATTCAGTTCACAACTACCAAGAATCAGTTAATAACTGATTCGTAAGTTGAAATTACTTTTACGCAAAGGGTAATTATAATAGGGATATTACATTAGTCCATATATCCTCTATATGCTTCATGGCTATTGAATCCATTGGGGTTCACATAACTCCTAATTCACTTCTGTGTGAGATGTGCCATCCCTGCAACATAGCTAATTATTTGCAACAAAATATTATTTTAATCCTTCGGATTATAGGCATGTACCTCAATATCTTCTGAGGAGGACCATGTGTTTTACTTATTTTTTTAATTACGGTACCTATCATTCCCACATTTCAGACATATCTATTTGTCTACATATTCTCCTCTATATAGAATAGAATCATTTTGAGATTAATGATATGATAGAATCAACACACAACATTTTCAACAACTTCTTTGCCTCTTCGCAGCTACCCTACATGAAAATGTCACCCAGAGAACCTTCTCTTTGAATAGCCTAATTGGTGGGGAATATAGTTGTACAATGGCAAGATTTAACATTCATAAAATTGACCATTTTTAAATTATATTATGTGACAAAATATATGGAACTTGATCAATCGTGCAGTCAATTACCTCAATATTTATAAGAAACATACATTCCGACATGCCAATCTTGGATTTCACGTTTTACAGTAACACCATTGTCCCCAGCTGATTAGACTTTGACTTGCTGCCATTTCCAAAGAGAGGAGTGGTGGAAGTAGATTTTAGGCTTTAGAATAAGGTATCACTAATATGAGCATCATCCCCTAGCTCATCATTCTGCAATGCATCTAAAAAAAATTCCTCCATGGCAGTCATATCCTGTAAGTAATCATTCATACCAACCTCCATTTGATTGCCTCCTTCATTTCCAACTCGCGATGAAGATATACTATTGTTGTAGACATTCCTAATTGGTGAATGTAGATGTAGTGGGAATTGATCAGTTGGTTGATTCAACCATTCTTTCTATGCTTCATCTATGATTCATGCTCTTAATACATCCTTCTCTTGAGTTGGCATTGTAGTGGGGTGCTTCGAAAGATGGTAGGTGGGTTGTTCAGCATCACTATAATCCTAATTTAAAAAATATTGAACGTCATTAGTAAAATATCAATTATATTAGTAACCATGTAAATGCAATTGGTTTTTTGAAATTACATTATACCAAACAATTAGTACCTTCATTGATCCAAGATTGCAGCTAGAAGATGCCATGTTCCATTTGGCAGGTTGAAGAAGTTTTCCATTTTCACGTACCAACTACTTGTGATATGTTGCTCCTAATAAGAGATTTCAACTTTTTTGAAAATATGGAGTAATATTTTATGCCTCTGAACTCGATTCTTAATTAGGTTCCTACAAATTTGGATATATTTTGATTTAAATTGACATGCATTAAAAAAAAAAATCAATTAGAGAATCAAAATATAAATAAAATTTGAACTTACAGGAGATGGAAAGGGAGAAATCTGTGAAGGACTTTGATCATTAATATAAAACAAGATGCAATTTGAAGGATTGGCTATTTGTAGATATTCTTGATATTTTGTCCTTGAATTTGAGAAAAAACATAAATAAAAATTTGTGTGCATATCCAAAATTTATCTCGACAACAATATAACCACAATTTAAATTTGAATATAGTTTTCAAACCATTTTTTAATACCGAGGCAACTTTATGCAGAAAATGTATACTATGAACTATTGTAATTCATGTGGATGCATTATAAAGGATACTTTGAAATCAATATGTCATTTTATGTGAAATTAAAATTTTGGATAACTTTTAAACCAAACTAATGCGCTTATCAAAATAGGGCACACCAATGTGTTTAAAACATTAACATCACTGGGCATTCAAATAATACTCGCACCAATTTCCAAACATCTAAAAAAAGATGTTATCATATCGATGCCCTTCTATAAAAATGCACTAATGTGTTAAAAAAAATAGAACCGCCACACACCCATTTCCCGATTTTAAAAAATAGAAATGAATTCAACCAACTCAATACTATTACAACAATTAGAGCATGGATTATTTTAAATAGAAACCACATTGTTGTGTTAAAAAAAAAAGGGTCACCATTTCAGGATTTCAAAAATAAAAATAAAAAATGTTATATGTTGGTGCATTGGAAAACTTTGTCACCCTCGCAATGTCACTGCATTTTTTCTATAAACACACTAGTGCACATGACTATCCAATTCATCAATGTGTGGAGAAATTGAAGAAAAAATGTAATTTTTTTCCTTTCTTAAAATTAAAAAACGAGAGGAAATTGATTTTTCCAAATCTAATTTCATAAATGCATTTAAATAGTAAAAATGTATTCACCATTTCATTATTTTACCCAAAATTTCAGGTGAGTGATTTCCACGAGAGACATATCATGAGCATTTTGTAGGGGAAGAATATTGTGGAGAAGCAGAACTATTTAGAAGGTCAGAAGCTTAAAGTTATGGTGATTCAGTCAAAACCCTACATACCAAAAAATTTAAATTTTATTGCTTATTTTACTAACAAAAAATTTTACAATTTTTATTAGGGTTTAAAATAGGTATCATTTGCAAGCTAGACATACAAATAGCACTATGGAGCTGCAAATATTTTGGATCCACCAAAAGATCAGAAGTTCAAAGGTGTGGTTATTCACTCAAAACCCTAGATAGAAAATATCTTAAATTTTATTGTTAAAATATTTTATAATCTATCTTAGATTTATTCATGATTTAGAAAGAAGATAAAAACCATGTACAATAAAAATTTTACTATAGATTATACCAGTAAAAAAACATATCATCTACTTTCCTATTTAAATTTAATTAAAATGTAGACATAAAACAAACAAAATCAATATTTACCATAAACCCTTGCTTCTTCCTGCAAAATTTCACCTTAGGGTTTAACTTCCTCTACTACTTCACAATTTAGGTTTTTCAATTTAGTGATTTTATATTTAATGGCTTTGTGTACTTACTATATATAGGGTGTTTGACATGTAAAGTAGGGGAATCAATTATTGAATTAGATCTAAACCTTATCAATAGTATTTGCTATTTTTTTTAAATGATTATATGTTGTGCAGTATGCCCCCTCTATAATATAATGTACCAGTGCTCCCTATCTAATACAATGCACCGACATATTAGAACACTCTCTATTCTATCTAGTTTATTAATCATTGCTCCTCATGTATTATAACACACCGATGTGCCTCTTCCAAATAGCATCGTTAAATCATTTTGGTGTGTTTATCTTTACAAATCACACTGTAATAAATTAAATTAATTTAAAAAAAAATATTCCATGATGGTGAGCTTGAAACATTATACACCCAATGTGTTTAATGTTCTAAATGCACAGGTGCATTTATTTACATTAACACGCTGGTGCATTTATGCACCGGTTACCAAAGCTTTTTTAGCTGAAAAATATTTGACTTATTTGTAAAATATATTCAATGACTTAAATATTGAATTCTACATGTTCTATATTCATAAAAAAGGTCTCATAAGGTGTCAAGTAACAAAATATTGATCAACACAGTGATAACACATCAAAAAAATTAGAGACGGCAAGTTCTTTGTAATTTCTTTGCAAAATTAATACATTTGAGCTATATGTAATTTAACTAATATGTATTGGTTGGTGTGTGTCATGCAAATCCACTAAATGAGCAAGGTTGATAGGATTATTTTTTATCAAAGTGTAGAAGAGGTTAAAAGCATGATAGAAACATTGTATAGTAATGAGTCAAATGAATGAAAAAATACTATTCAATATGATTTATTTTTTCTGAATTTTCATTAAAAATATTAGATAACATGTTTCAAACAATCTATAATTCACATGTGTTTAATGTTCTACAAAGAGAAAAAAGAAGGTAAATATCAATGTCCTTCTCAGAAAAGATAAATTATAGAACATGTAAATGACGATAAATTCGTTATTAACTCATATGGAGTGGTCCTAGAGGTTAATAAAAGGAGGTAAAAAATTTACAGCACTATGAGGGATCTAGTAGAAAAAATGTATAGATGTAATTTCCAGTTACAATATAAAAAACAATCCAATGATTCTAACAACCAAACTATATCTAAACTACAAGAAGTGTTTCCAAAGCAAAAGTCAATGAGACATGTCAAACTTGTAATAGAGAAAACATACAACAAAAAAGAATCATTCAAAAGGGAATATTCCTACTTTTATAGAATGATTTTGTATAATTATATGTACATGTTACTATAAACCAATAATTTATTAATATTTATTTTGTTATATTTAGTTTTCATATATCATTATAAAAATAGTTTATTACTTTTTTACGAGGATTATGAAATTCCCAAAATGATCAACGAGTTGATATGTGAAGTATTTCAGTAGGAATGTCTAAAAAAGTGTATAAGGAGGTGGTCAAATAAATGTAAATAATTGCATCATAGGAGGAGTCATCTCAACAAGAACGTGCTTCAAATGTATGTAATCATGATTGACTTTATACATATAAAAAACTAATTTAGCATTAAATATTTATTTTCAAGTATTTTCTTGCAGAAAAGAAGACAATATGGAACTCATTCAATACATAAAAATAGGATCAGAAGGAAGAAAAGGGTTGCTTTCAAAATTTGTGACTAATTGCTAGTACTTCCTTATAACAATTGAAGGTTTAATTTTTGTATATTTTAAGTTATTTTACAACAACCATCCTTGAATGACTTCAAATATGTGCTAAGATACAAAGAAGATTCATTGAAAGAAATTATTTACATTGGGTTAAATAAGGGTTATGAGTATATGTTTCCATATCAAACATTAGTTGTGTAATTTGTAAGTATCTATGTTGTTTTACTTCTCTGAGTTTATAAGTAATAGAACAAAAAAATCCTTTATATAAAATCTATGATTTATAATGGGGTTTAAAACATGTTGGAAAGAAAGAATGGAACTACGCTAGCATTAGATTTGTTGCAAAAAGGCATGAGACATGATTTTGAAATTATGTGCACTATTTATGAGTCACTACTTCTTATGGAACATTTCTATTCGATTTACATTGATGCATATTATTTATTTCAATTTTCATTATTCTCGCCAATATAGATGCACTCATTACACTTTTTTTATGTTTGCAGATGGAACTGCAAGATCAAGAAGATGAAAATAATCGACACAATTAACAAAACATTCATCCAAATAACCTAATTCATGGAAGTATCTTGAGGAGTGACAACAGTTCTAATGAAGAATGATGATCAATTTGGATATTCACGCAACTTGTTTTAATTTTTGAAATACTGTCTGTGAAAATAAGAAATTTTGTTTAATGTAATGGACATAGTGTCCCAATTGAAAGACAATGGGTTACCAATAACAATCCCATTTTGTAGGACAAAGAGCCTCTTATTGATATATAATAAAATACATTTTCATTTATTCTATTGTTTTATCTAATGTCGTTGTGAAATATTACACCACTCATTAAATATATGGATAATTAAATATTATAATGAAGAGATGTGAAATCTTATAGTATAAAAAATTAATCCAAACATCATATACAAATGCACTAATTAAATTTTAATTTATATGAATATTGTTATGAGATATATGTCAAATTTTCAATCAAGAATGGATTTAAAAAATTATAGCAATTGCACTATCACGGGTTGATCTTTCCAAAACATAGAAAAACTCATTCAAAAATTGGCGCATCTACAACATAATAAAGCACTAGTGCCTTGTGTTATATAAAAGCATTGTGACAACATCATTTTGAATGTCTGGTGTTTTTTAAGAAAATGAGATCATTGGTGTGCTTATCACTTCAAGCACTGGTATCATTTGAGATTAAAGTAATTGTGCATTGTAATTCTTAACACACTAGTGCTTTCATATAACTAACTTGCCGATCCTACAAAATATTATTTCTAGCTCGGTGTTTTAAAAAACCTAACATCACTGGTCCTTTTGTATAACTAACGCACTAGTGCCTTTAAAAAAACATTGGCACAACAATTATGTTTATGATGCCCCAATGTCATTCCATAGAAGAATGCCACGAGGCTCTTTTATCTCTTGGCACTAGTTTAGTGTATATTATGCATCGGTGTTCTTTTCATCCAACCCCTCAGCCATTTTATTTATGTATGATGCCCAGTTATTTTATGTATGTATCATGCAGGTGCTACATGTTCCATTAAGCGCACCAAAAAAAATGAAAAACATCCACTAGAAACTTTGGTCACCTAGATTTTTTTAGTTGTAACTAAGTTCCACTTAAAACCACTACTATCCCATTTGGATGTTTTAGAGGATGCTTTTTTGACAAATTTTCAATTTTATAACAATAAAAACCCCTGTTATAACCTCTACTAGAAGGTATTTTCCTTGCAGTGGGAACCACCTTATGTTCCATGGTAAAGTCTCAAATAAAGGCCTTGTCCATGGAAGGTCTATCAAACAGTCCAATTTATCGATGAAACCCATTAAAAAACTACAACTAAATTTTTGAATGAGTACCTCTTTCACCTTGGAGATATGTAGTTGAATGCACAACTTATAGAAGACCTATATGTAGGCTTGTACTAAGTGATTTTCTAGTTGGTGGAACCATAAACATTTTGCAAGGATATTTTGGAGATATCTCGGGGGACAGAAGTGTCATCTTAACGCCTAGAAGAAGTCATCCCAAGATCTGATGCATGTATGGCTAGTCTCTTATATCCCTCTAAGCTCAATCATTGAGGATATATTCTTTAACTTGGTATCCCACCATGCTTGCACCATACCTTCCAAATGTAGGCTAGTGATTTGAAGCTTCATGTCCTCTGCCATCTCAAGATATTTTTTTAAATAGGTGAAGGGATAACGTGTCCATGAACTGATAGCCTCTCCATTGATTTGGCTCAAAACTTTAGGCAATTGAAATCATGTATCTAGAAGCATGTGCCTTGGAGGGTGTCTTTAATGCTCTAGATTTATTACTTCATGGAGATCCATTTCTAAATCTTAGATTGGCGATTCCTTAGTTGAGTCCTCGAATGTGGTTTCTTTACAATGTCATGATATTTCATCCACCCAAATGGATTGAAATGTAGATCTCAGTGATGAGATGGGTCTAATAGCCTTGAGGAAGGCACATTGGGAAGGATGTGGAACTATTGAGCCATGAGTCTGTGAAAAAAATTGTTATTTGAATAGATGGATGGCTCTCACCCACTCCTTGATGTTGAGGAGCAACATACTGAGATGATTTGCTTTGATACCAATTTATCTACAAGTGGATCTAAAAGTTATTAATGATATATGACACAATGAAACAACAAAGAGTTAAGCATCAATATCATAAAAGGAATGTCTTCATTCTATTATGAGGGAGATGTATCCTTTTATAATGAAGACACCTTCTTATTAACTTTATTACAAATAGTTTTGAATGGAAATAGAAAAACATTATTCAAATATTTCCTTCCTAATTATGAGTTTCCTCGGAAGGGTTAAGCATCTTTTCATTGTGAAAATATAAAAACAATAATCTTATCCCACTACTTGGACATATAAAAATTGTTCCTAAATCGTTTTCCTTAAAATATAACATCAAGGTACATTTTATAGTTTCCCAATACAAAATTATTATGATTTATCCAACTTAATTTTACATTTATGAAATACTCTATAAAAAAATGTTTACAATTCTTCCTAACATAATGTAGGAAAACAAGATCTAAAGATCCAAAGGAAGAATAAGATGGGGTTAATACAAGCCAACATATATTTAAGATTTGTTTCCTACTAGTCCTTCTAATGTGGCCACTTCCACATCCCCCATATCTCACAATGCCCCTTCGTGTACATTTCGTAAGACCAACTGACATACTTCTATAGATTGTCAAGCACTTAAAAATATGAACCCCAATAGGACTCGTTTTACAGAGTTTGAGGAACCAAATTCCCTTACCCCAGTTGCACTTGTTTCTCTTGACAATCCTATTGAAGCAAACACCTCTATCTTCCTCATGATTGCTAATAAAACCAATATATTTATTTCCCCATAATGGTCAAATCAAACATGAGTTCATGACTCTTATCCTTGACAATGGGAGTTAAAAGAATCTTGTGGCATAAGACTTGGTCCAATGCCTTAGCCTTCCCACCACTCCACACCCACACCATATCAACTCGACTGGCTCAAAAGGAAGTCCCTTGTCTTATTGTCTCCTTGTTCTATGTCGTGACCTTTTTTATTGGAAATTTCAGAGATATTGTGGTATGCGACGTTTCTTCTCTCAAGTGTGCCCATTTTTTATTAGGAATCCCATACGAATAGGCTTGGCACACTATATCATTCTAAATATCACCAATACCACTTGTAGCATGAGATTTGCACCTATGTGATCACATCATCGACTCTCAAATTAATCCAAACTCCTACTGGGAACTCTCTCATTAACAAAGGCAGTTTAAACAAGCATGTCTCTTTATGTGTGGTTCGCCTTTTCAAGGTATACAACCTCACAAGATATTTATTCAATAGATCCAATATTTGATGAGATATGGGAAGCTCTGTAGTAGCCTACAGTCATCAACCAAACTCACTTTCTTGATTATATCATTCATAATGGTTGTTATTATATAGACATAACTTTTTTTGTGTGCCATAATATGATGATCATCTCCTTCATGTCTGTGAAACACATGCCTCTTTATGTGATAGGAACTTTGGCATAACCAAGATCATTCTCAATCATCAACTCCACTAATTCATTGGCTTTCCTTATCCAAGAAAGTGGAAAAAATCATTTAAGCATGACCACTCTATTTACAAATCAAGTTATCAAGTTGTAAGCATGGTTTATATCATCCTTTACCAATACCTTTCCATCACTGAGAATCCATTTCCACATACTTTTTGAGTGGTCTTTCTATGACATTCTGTAAACATGATCATTATTTGGGTAGTGGCCTATTGTTTTTCCATGATGGTTACCTTTCTTCAATATTATAAGACTACGTCTTCTACTCAAACCACTGATCTCTTCTTCTAGCATATTTGGGCATGCTTTAGTTTGACGAGTAGCATCATTCCTAATCATGACTCTCATTTTCTTAGTACTCTTTGGCACTTTCTAGTTTTTGTTGGGTCTCCAACTTCATTTCTCCATTGCATTTCACCCACAAATGGATGGAAAAACCAAATTTGTAACTTTTACTTTCGTTCACTCCCTTCATAGCCATTTTTTCCAAAAAAAGGTGGGATTCCGACTTGCACATTATTCAACATAGTTACAATAGGGCCACAAACTCCTCTACTAGTTTCTCACCTTTCGAGGTTTATTTTCAGTTTCATCCAAGTGTACCCTTTGAGATGCCACTGACTATCACCACTTCTAGATTTTCCCACGGACAACAAGAGCTCAACATTTTATGCACTCCATATATTAGTGCTAGACTCATGTAACTGTTGCCTTGCATGCAGCCTAGGATCATGCCAAACAACAACATGACAAGCAAAAAACACCCTTGTATTTTCAACCAAGAGATCAATGTGGCTCTTGTTGGATAAGGATCACTTCAAGGGACAACACCGTAACCTACACACTCTATGATATGGCCCATATATTGTTCTGGAAATCATTGGAGTAAATCCAAATCGCTTGAACTTGCCTTCCAAGCTCGACATCAATGATGTGCTTAATGTCAACAATGTCAAGTTCTTTCAACCTTCTCCTTGAGGAATCCATAACAATTCAACATTTGATCAATAATATTCCTAATTTCCAGCCGCCTTTTCTCAAGGGTACGATTCTTGAATTCAAGGAAAGGACTACATGCCTGCAACCATACTTGTCATATCTTGTCAGTTAGAAGGGAGACACACTAGTCTAGAAAGATTGAAGTGCACTTTCTCTCATTTGGTGGAGGAAGCAGGGATGCTTCCCACTCTAAATAGAGAGGATTGGGAAACCAAGAAAGGAACACAAAATATAAACCTCTAACTAATTAGGCAACCAAGAAAAAATGCACTCCTACGTGAGCAACATCTAAGACTAAAGAGAAGGAAACATCTAAAAGTAGTAAATAAATAAACCTCTCAATGTATTTGTTTTTATCTAATAACGTATTTTATTTTTATGCACTATATCTTGTAAATAAATCAATAAGAAAAATGTTTGCATTGCTTATAAAATGGTCATATCTC
Source organism: Pinus taeda (assembly GCA_000404065.3). NCBI lineage: Eukaryota > Viridiplantae > Streptophyta > Pinopsida > Pinales > Pinaceae > Pinus > Pinus taeda. The sequence goes on from APFE031358207.1 coordinate 23,368, forward strand.
CCTCATAATAAAATGGTGGTATTGTTTTTCAAAACTTTACATTATTCTCATCTTTTGCATCTACATTTATATACATATATGTTATATTCTGGATAAATTTTCAGCATCTACATTTATATATATGTGTTATTCTGGATAAATTTTCACATTTATATATATGTGTTATTCTGGATAAATTTTCAGATCTAGATGTAGATATATATTAGAGGAAGAACAAGTATTATGAATATAATCCTTTCATTGGAAGATTAGAAGTTTCACCCGTGAGAAGATGAAGTAGATCCATGACCTCATTCTAAAAACCAGTTAGATTGTCCTTTACAGTCTAGGGATTGTAGAGAATAAAAATGCTATGGACATCTAAGTCCAAAAAGAAATTGAAATTATCATAATACAAAGAAACACATATCTAATCGCACTCGGCCACCGATGTCATTCTCGCCGAGATATTGGAGACTGATGCTCATTTCCTGTGAACCACTAGATAACCACAAGAGCATTCTTGTGATTATGTGTACTTTATGCGCTGGGAAAAGCCATACACCTTCTCTTCTACGTTCTCCCCCTACCCAGAGGTGCTAAATCTTATCTACGTTGCATTCTTAACCGGATCATACATCACACTCTTCAAATCTCTCTCATACATAGTAACTTCCACGAGCATAACTATTATCGTTATTTCAAACAAAAGAATATAAATCCAAGATTCCGAAAGGAAAAGTAATGAAAAATGAACTATAATGATATAGACTTCTCCGTATTATGAAATATTTATTCTTTCAAAGCCAACCCTCGCCTACTGCCAATGGAGTATTCCGTTAATATTTTTGAGTGATGTACTTATATCTGAATGAACCTGTATAGTTATTTGTTAATCACTTTTAGTCCTCATCCTTTGCTTTTTAGATGTTTCAAATTACCTTACAACGTATGCATACTTTGGGGTGTTTCAAATTGTGCCTAACAGGAGTTAAACAAGGTAAAATTTCAAATTTCAAATAAATTTTTCAAGAAGGTTATAACTAACTTTAAATTATAATTCATTTTAAATTAATGAACTTTTTGGTGGTATATAATTATGCTTATTTTTTTGAAAAATAAATTGCTTATCTATTTTTTCATATAAATAAATTAAAATTTTAAAGTGTAATTTTAAAATAAACATGCTTATTGGTATAATTAATTCTTTTCCTAATTTATTAATAACAATAATTTATTTTAAAATGATAATTTTATGATTTTTTATACATCATGTAGTAAGTGTAATTATGTTTATTATGGATTGATTTTTATCATTAAAATGATTTAATTTATATTGTTATATTCATAAAGTGTTTTTAGTGGAGAGGTTTTTTTTTTCAATTAGAAAACAATGTGATTTTTTGTTGTTTAAAAATACATTTTTGAATGGACAAATACATGTGCAATGTTGATTAAAATAACCCAAAAAAATTACAAATCAATGTTAATAAGTTAACTAAAGCGATCTCTTATTATGTAAAATTTTGACTCTAATCAAATTACATAAAATAAAATATAAAAAAAATAATTAAATTAAAAAATAATAATAATGGAAATTATTAATTAAAATATTTTTACTATATTAAATTTCATAAAAAATAAATTATTAAATAAATTATATATAATTCAATTAAGAATTAAAACTAACATCACTCTTAAATTCGGAGAAGTAAATATTTTTAAAATAAAAAAAATAAATCTTCTAAATTCTTGATATATAAATAATTAAAATGAATTAATTTTAATTTTGATAATATAAGGTTTTGATAAATAGGAAATAATCTAAATGTTTTAATTCTTATTCAGAATTAATTTATATGATTTACTTCAACTTTAATTAAACACATATGAAAAATGCCAATGGTGATAGTTTCTTTCGTTATAGAAATATTTTAAATATTACTAAATTAGCTGGGCCAATAAGCCGACTCACATAGCTTGATTTTAAAGATACAAGCCATTCACGATAGTTGGTGAAGTTTCGCTATATCTACAAAATTGTGCAGCCGTGAAATCACAAACGTGAAATCACAAATTATCCAGCCGTGAATGTCATCGTTATATATAATGTACTTTTTTGTTTTTAAATGATTACGATCGTAAATGATGTTCCGCTCTGTATTCTTTGTATTAAATTATACAAAGGAATGACCAGCTCCTTCCTTGACATGTTCTCTATGAAGGGCTTAAAAGGTAGATACAACATTTTAATTGAGTATATGAACAAACTAGAGTGCAATAAGGTCACTTTGCTCGTCAGCAATCGAAGTGGGGTATAGTTTTGACGAGTGAAGGATTGGGAAATGTAGCATTAATCCCTCACCAGTCAAGCAGTTTGAACCCTTGTCCTTAACCAACTAAGGAGGAATTAATAACACTCAAGTGTTATTCGTCTCGGCCTTGTTCCTGCATTCCTCCTTTGACTGAAGTTATTTCCATTTCTTTCGCAAATCCTTGGCACGATTTGTCATTTCCTTTGGAATCTTCTTTTATTTTGTTGTGGCTTTTCCGTGAACCCATGACATAATTATTAATTTTCATCTTCTTTTTCCTTTCTGACCTTTACCTTGTCCACGTGTAGACTAAACCCACGCCTATGTAATATAAATTGCAAACAAAATAATTTACCTCAATTATATTTCCAAAACCTTTGATCCTGTAAGCTGTGAGGTTCTCCTCTAAATAGCTCGACCTGCAAATATCATCTCCTGCTCAAATTAATTAAAAACTAAAGCTTCGCCTATCATATTTCACCAAATGTGAACGTCGGCAAGTTTTCCAAGCTCTGTCATTATCTGATCTTCCTAGTAAGAGTTTTTTGAGCTCTAATACCGCTTGATGTAAGAAAATTCCCTTATCGTGCAAATTATAACTCTCTACTTCTCTCTACTTCTACGATGTCCATTCACTATTGACATCAAAGTTCACATGCATATTTTCTATTTGGACATTAGTTCTCGCACTTATTCCAACTGCATTTGGACATTACTTCTCGCACTTATTCCAACTACATTCCTAAACTGGGATTCCTCTAATAGTAACACATGGAATTCATGGATTCACTCTATGTCCAAACAAACTTTTACAGAGTTGCTCCAAGTCCCTATGTAGTTGGGATATGAAGAATCAAATATTCATATGTTTTTCTCATTTTTTCGTTAATGAAATATCACCCCTTTTGTTCTCCTTCTCTCACACAGCAAAGACTAATTATATTTCCACAAAGTTCTTCGATCATTGTATTTTATGTTATATCTTGCCCTTTGAAATATGAATAATATCATCTATATGAAAATTCCAAACACAAATCTATTATTAGCTTAAGTATTCACAATAATTGAAACTATACTTAATTCCATATTATATATAAATGTTGGAATTATTCATTCACACATATACAAAAAGACAATTATAAGCATAAAGATGTGTTTATATACTTTCATTAAAACTTTTTATATACAATCTAATTCTGAATTTTTTCTTTTTCTTTGTAACTGTAGCCTGATTTCACATTTATTTGGTCATCTTTGTTTCCCATGGACTTACAACACAGTTAGAAGAAAAGTAGATTTTCCTACATCCATAAATTAATCCATGATTTATTCCCTAAATTTCTCATGCTTGAAGGTAAATTAGTTTTTGTCTTATGAACAAAATATCATTTATCCATAACTTTTCTAAACTGTGACTCATCTAATCCCAAAACTCATTAAATATCTCAACTTGTAAAATACAATTTATTTATTTAAAAAAATATAAATTCTTCTCAAAAATCAAATTCCCTTCTTCAATCTTTGTTACATCAATGACTTAGTGACGATCACATGCTTATCATAATGAAAATAAACACATATCCAATCACACTTAGCCGCCTTTGTCATTCTCGCCCATCTATTGAAGAGTGATGCTCACTTCCTATGAACAACTAGATCAATGACTTAGTGATGATCACATGCTTATCATAATGAAAATAAACACATATCCAATCACACTTAGCTGCCTTTGTCATTCTCGCCCATCTATTGAAGAGTGATGCTCACATCCTATGAACAACTAGAGCATTCTTGTGTCTATCTGTCCTCTTTACACTTAGATGGCCACACAACATCTCTTCTGTGTTTTCTCTATACCAAGAGGTTTTAAATCCTGTCTATGTTTCCTACTTAACTAGATCATACATAACAATCTTCAAATTTATCTTATACCTACTTACCTGAGCATAAGCAGTATCGTTCCAAAATCCTACATTCCAAAATAAAAACTTATGTAGAGAAATCATATTATGAAAATGAACTATAATGAGAAAATGAACTATAATGAAATGGTATTGTAGCCATTAAATATCCCATATTTTGAAATATTGATCATTTCAAAGCTAATCCCCCTAATTAGAGAATTTAACCCATTACGACCAATGGAATAATCATTAATATTTGTGAGTGATGTTAAACGTACATATCAATGAGCTAGTGTACTTAGTTCGCTACATTTAATCCCCACCCATACTTCCAAGATGTTTCAAATTACTTTACCACGCATGCATACTTCTAGGGTATTTCGAGTTGTGCCTAAAGGATTTAAGCAGTTAAACAGGGTAGAAATATACCACTGAATCAGATTCTTTTCATCCCATTAGTTATTCATAGAATGTGCATGTAATGCTAGTTTTTTTAATTTAAATTAAAAAAAAAAAAATTTCAAGAAACTCATATCTAATTCTGAAATCAATATAAACCTTATGTTCCATGACTGAATATTTGTACATATCTTTTTCTACTTATTTTTATATATAAAAGAAATAAAATTAAAAATACCAATTTGAAATAAATATTTATATAAGCATAATTATTTATTTTATTAATTATAATAGCAATAAAGAATTTTAATATAATTTAGTGGGGGCTTACATTATTATTATATTTTAAAAAAGTGTAACATGTAGTGGTTATTTTAATTGCATTATGGATGGATTGTCTATCATTCAAACAATTCATTATATTATATTATATATTATATATAATATATAATTTGAGGGCAAGAGGCTCTTCTTACGGCCCAGTATGAGAGTGATTTATAATTTTGTTTATCTTGTAGTTGACTAGTGTTTCTTAAAAAAATATTTTAAATAGAAAATGTCGTCTATAATAAAAAAGTAAATGATTATACATTTTTAAGTAGAAGTACTTAATTTGTTTCAACCAATAAAAAATTATTTCTTTTGGCATTTTTATGTTTGCCATCACAGAGCACTCATATAAGTAGAGGCACTTCATTTGTTTCAATCAATAAAAAATTATTGCTTCTGCCCTTTTTACCGCGCTTGTATTATACGGAAGCCCTCAAAATCTAGAAAAAAACCTAATAATTTTAATAGGATGATGGTTGTATTATACGAGAAGCCCTCAAAATTGAGAAAAACCTAATAATTTTAATAGGATGATGGTTACAGGCTTAGCCAATTCTGGAAATCTGTCATATTCCATCTCTCCCATTTCCCTTGACCCAACCATCT